>JAJEKB010000237.1:38633-67554 GCA_022393335.1 Macrotrachela quadricornifera | reverse complement strand
ATGACCAATAACGACAATGTTAATATGAATTTTTTCTTTTCCCATTATAACAGATCACTAAGTGATGTTTTAAAAAGGATGGATAAATGTGATCTAGAAAAAAGGAGAAACATAAAGATTAGACGATAAAATATAAGAAAGTTTTATTGTCGAAAAAAAGTTTATGTCATAAGAGTTGCGTAAACAGTACTACTTTTAATGAAAAGATCTACCTGACATATGACGAAAAAATTAAATGGATTTAAATAATTATGTGGTTAATACGAGAATCACGATTCGATGAGAAAATGAGAAGAATATGAAATCTATTAAAAGTCTATTTTGTTAAAAACTGAGAAAAATATTATTTTATGTTAAAATTTGGAAGAGATATTAAGGAAGAGGGACTAGGAAATGAAAAACATTTTATGCAGTTATCTCACAATATAATCATATGTTGTTATTCGGTTCTCTCTCTCTGTCTACACGTATACACAGCATTATATCCTCCATAGTTTAACTAACAACTTAAGTTCGACTTTCGACCTTCTCGAACATTTTTTTTCTCCGACAGAATAATATTGATGTCAATTACTTCCAACCTTTCCACGGAGGTTTATACTAATCTACTTGGTTAAAACATTCCATAAAATTTTTATATTAAAATATAATAAAAATAAAAATAATTTTTTTTAATTAGAAATGAGCAATGTAAATTTTGAAAAGATATTTTCATAATATATTTATTTTGAATGAGCGATAGTAGCGCTACATAACCTTTGGAAAGAAAAAAGGTACATGAATCATCAAAAAATCGAACAGAAAAAGAAAAATAAAGTAGATTAATTTTTTTTAGTGTTTAAAGATCAATTTCAGTTCTGATTCAAATTTTAATCAATATTTTTATTACAACTGATGAAACAAATTGACCTTTTCTTGATTCTTTCATTAATAAAATAAAGTTAATGTATTAGAAAGTAGATTTAAAGATCTAATGATCAGTTTCGCACAAAGATTATTTTATATTTTATAACTGTATTTCAAAAAAGAAACAAACGTCGTTTATTCTATCATAATCATTATCCCGACTAAAATTAGATTTAACCAGTAGAAAAAAAACGTAGAATCTCACTTGAGAAATAATTATTTTCTTTTCCATCAATCATGATCAAGGATGATGTAGTAGACTTGATTCATCATAAACCATCAATTAAACTATTTTAATTTAATTTTACATACATAATATAAACTTGATGAGTTCTAAGATCAGCATAGTTTTCAAATAGTGTCTTGTTATGTTATAGTAAAAACTAGTAAAATTCGTTATTCTTTAATCAAATTAAAACTATCTTTCATCATCAAACATTATTTACCTATCATCTATCAATAAAGATTAAGATAAAATTCTACGAACGAGTTCCTCATGATTTTTCGACATATCATTGATACAACAATTTTGACAATATATGTGCTAATAAAATTTGGTGATACTGTTGATGTAGAATATTTATATAATCAAATAGAAACAAAAGGGATTATTATTCATGATACAATAATGAATCACAGAAGTATTTCAAACTTTTTAAAGAAATGAAATTATTAGAACGTACTTTTTAATAAGTGAATATTAGTTTTTTTCAATTTTTCAAGACAATTAGATTTCAGTAGGTAGACCAAAAATTATAACAGATGTAAAATTTCAATATGTTTCTTTCTAAACATGTTAGAAGTGTCAAGGGCCAAAAATGACCTGAAGTTTTCCGCTTTTAAAATGCCCTATATCATACTTTTTTGGGAATGAAAATTTCTTGTAGCAATTAGAATCAAATATCGATGCGTGTTGTTTTTTTTTGTTTAAGAAATATTATTTCTGGGGTTCAGATAAATCAAAATAATAAGAGCACTAACAGAAAAGCATCAAAAAATACTTCTTTTTCGAACGATGTTAGTTTTCACAAACAATACACTTAAAACGCATTAATATACTATTTTTGAAGTGTTTACTGAAAACTAGAAATCTGTCGATTGTAGTATGAATAACAATATTATCCTTGATTCTATAATGGATTCCATGATTCTAATACATAATTATCAATATAAAACGCATAAAATAAACAAAGAATGAGTAGTCAATCATCATTGATCCATTATCCAATTTCCAATGCTTTATTTATCAAGTCTTATTCATCCATCTACATATTTGCAGTTAGTTGCATAACAAGAAAGAACATTATTTATTTCTTCATACGTTTAGATTTAAATACAATAACAAATTACTTATAAAAACAAGTAATATGTTGTATTCTATACAAAGAAGAAAATTTTCTAATCAAAATAATATCACATTTCTTAATAAATTATAAACAGCAATCTTTTCTAATGCAAAAACTAACTGTTTCATTCATTAGATTGAAAATTAGATTGATCTGTTTCTTCTCACGTTTTTTTCTTTGTTTTATACGATTATTTATTACAAATATAAATAAAATAATCTCAATACACCAACGAGAATCAATCAACCCAATTGATTTCACTCGTTATTAATACAACAAAAGTATAATTTCATCATAACACTAATCATTATCAAATTAATAATAAGCACAAGCTGTTTTATTTTTTTTTTCTTAAATTTTGATATTCATTCCCAAGAAACAAAAAGAGAAAAGAAAAAAAAAGTAAATATTACACAAACATATAAGAACAGCACATCAAATATATAATGTATAAGATTGCACAGATTGTAATAAACATATAAAGGAATGTCAATTAATGGCTTAAATATATTGAATATACAGAAGACAAGAAATACACACTGTGTAATATTGAATTTGAACATCTGACACGAAAGAAAAAAGAAAAACAAAAAGATTTTATTTTCTTTAATATTTGTTTTTATCATCATTATTATCTATATACAATGAAAAACAAAAAAAAAATTTCAGCAAAAGAACAACAAAAAAAACTGAGACGAAAAAAAAACAGATTCATTACAGAGATTTAAATTCAAACAAAATTAGATCAAATACATTTTGATTGCATAAACAATGAACATATATATATATGTGATGATGATGACGATGATGTTAAACATAAAACGAAAAAATATATAGCTCAGATCAAAAATAAAGATAATATATAAAGCAAATATTCTTTTTATTTTCAATTTTTCTTCTTTTATGTATAACCACTTGGTTGCCAATGGCTACTTGGACCTGGATTATAATATTCAACACCATTTCCAACTGGTGTCATCGCTGTTTTAACTTCTTAAACATAGAAAAAAATTTTTTTTATATTATTATAAACATCGAAATATCATTTTCACCTTCAAGACTTGGTGGTGGTGCATTTGTTTTTCTTAATAATAATCGAACATAAAGACCACCATCACGAATTAATGATATTGCTTCATTATGAGTCATACCATATGTTGAGCGACCATTAATTTCAATAATTTGATCTCCAGACTATAAATAAAATAAAAAATAAAAAAAAAAGGAGTTTTGTTTATTTATTTACTTTCATTCGACCATCTCGAGCAGCTGGTCCATTTTCAGCTAATTTTAATATAAATAATGGAATAGCAAATTCTCGTCCACCACGAATACTAAATCCAAAACTTGAATTTGGATATGGACGTTGAAGATCAACAGTAAAATAATCATCTGATGTTGATGACTAAATTATATCATATATTAAAATAAATATATAAATAAATAAAAAAAAAATAATTATTTACAGATTTTAAAACACCATTTGCTCTTGATGGTGGACGACTTTGATTTCTTTCAAGTATATTTAAAGGATTATGTGAAAATGCATTTCTAATTGATTGATTTCCATTACTCATTGAATGAGGTATATTATTTGATATTGGATGATGATTACCATTAGCAATAACCATTGGTGATGATGACGATGGTCGAATACCATTTGATATATTATTATTATCAGACATTGTTGGAAATGGATTTAAAACTTCATGAGATCGATCATCTAGTTATTTTTTTTGTAAATTTTAAATTAGAAAATATGTTTTTTTTTATATAAAATATTTCTTTACCATAATGAATAGGTGGTCCAATTTTAAGTGTTATTGTTCGACCAGAATCTTTTATTAGATTAACAACATCTGTATGTAACATATGAGTTAAATCAACACCATTTACAGCTAAGATACGATCATTTATATGAAGTTGACCGCATTGATCAGCTGGACTATTTGGAATTATTTTACCTAAAATAAATATGTGAAAAATATTACTAGAAAATAAATATATTTTATTTCCATGCGTTATTAATACGTTGTATATCTTATTTTATATTTTTAAATTAAAAATTAGGAATCAAAGTTTTATATGAAATCAATGGAAAACAAAATATTTCATAAATAATGTATACATTCATAAAACTTTTTGATTAATAATTAATCAATACGATCATGAATCTAAGATATTATCTTAACAATAGAGTTGAAAAATACAAATATAAACTTAGAAGAGAAGGTCTCCAAGATTTGAATTTGAATTGCATAAGTTTGCTACATGAAGTATTCTGATGTCGAATATGAAATAATTAGCGGCTAAGACTACTTCAGTAAGAATTTGTACTCAAGACATTTTTTTTCCTTAATTGAGGGATACATCTAGCTACATACTGTTTCTAAAGTATCGTATCTATGTCTAGAATGCTATCTGGTAGTAAAAATAGTAAACACATGTACAATAAAATTCTTTCTTAATTTTATAGTAGTATAATATTATTCTATATATCTGTTAGCATACATTCATGCGTACACATACTTATCTCAGTTCCAATATATTTAAGTATACTGCTTTTTTTGTCTCTCTTATATATCCTTTTATATGAACGAACAAAATGTGTGTGAATACGTGGTAAAACTGTACTTTTCTCTCTATCATAAACGATAAATAGCCGACTATCTTGTAGTTCTCAACACAATTTTTTTTCTTCATAAAACACGTCTTTATGATATCTATCATCAAATAATATTTTTTACAAATAGATGCGATATTCTAAAAGTTATGTAGCTGTATGTATCCATGAGATAGTAAAAAAAAGTATTTTGAATACAATTTATTATTGAAGTAATTTTAGTCATTAGTGTTTTTTTATATTTGACATCAAGTCACTTGGTGTCGCACACTTATGCAATTCTAGTTGAAATCTCAGGTACATACTTGAAGATCTTCCCTTATTAGACATAACTAATGTTCCATTTCCTTACATGAGAGTCACTCAAGGAAATGAATATTCAGTAGAAACGATGATAAGTAATCATTAGTAAAACAAAAATGTCTATCCTCTATTTCTTATTATATCCTTTATAATACTACAAATATTAAATCTATCTTTTTCATAATCCTCAATCATAAGATAGTTATATAGCTAGTCATATATTAAAATGAAAAGAATAATCCATTCTTAATTTTTCTTTATAAATTCTAAACAAGTTTTCCGTGCTTATATATATATGTTTCAATCTACGTGCATACATGCATATCTAACCTATCCAAACTTTATGAATAACACTATTTTCATTTAATTCATGTCGATTGTCATCTGTTTAAATGAATAGAATTACAAATGAAAAAAAAAATTCTAATTAGAATATTTACCAACAGTAGCACCGGCTTTATTTTGTGATGAAATAATAACAAAGCCAAAACTTTGATTATCATTTATTTTCTGTAATGTAACATAACGTATACCATTATCAGTTGATGAATTTGTACGAAAATCATTTGATGGATATGAATCAATATCTGTTTGATTATATTGATCTGTAAATACAAAAAAGTTATTTTTTTTTCTATTGAATATATTTTATTTTATTTTACTTGATAATTGATTATTATTTGGATATAGATAACGTCGAACAATTAAACTAACACGATGATTTTCTTTTGCTTGTTGCATTAATTGTACAACTCTTTCATGTGATGCACGTATTGTTGAATGACCATCAATTTTAATAATTTCATCACCTTTACGAAGACGACCATCGATATATGCTGGTGAATTTGGAACAATACGACCAACAGATACTTGAGATTTTTCTTCTTCACCACCAACAATTCTTAAACCAAAACCATCACTATAAAATATAAAGAATTTAACAATTGAAAAATAGAAAAGATTGTTTTTATTTCGCATTTTACTTTGGACGTAAAAGTGTTAAATTAACAACTAATTCAAAATATTGTGGATGAACAGATTGTAATGATCGACTAAAAAAAAATAATTAATAAAAAATAACAAATGTAATTTTATGTTATTCTAACCTATTATGTAAATTATTTGATGAAAAATCATTAGCTGTTGGTGTTTTACTTCGTTGTTTCATTCCTGTTAATGTATTTGCACGATATGATGATGATATTGTTGTACCAAATTCTGGTCCAGGTGTTTTACTTCGTAATAACGGACCATTTCCATTTGTTGTTGATGTTCGTATGTCACGTGTACTACGTGACCAAGCTGTTTGACGATCAAATGTATTCATTGTATTAGGAGATAATTCTGTTTGAATAATTGGTGTTGATGTATCAACACTATTTGGAAGAAGAAAACTTAAATTATTATCGTATGGATTATTATTATCAGTTATTTTTGAATGTGCTATTTGATTATTATTATTTGTTGTTGTTGATGTTGTTGTTGTTGGTAATGGTGTTCGAGAACGTAATGGTAATGTATCAGTTAATGGTGTTGAACCAAATGGTGTTGGAGTTTTACTACGGGGTTTTTCTAAAAAATTAATTATAAAAAAAAATGTAAGAAATGAGAGAAAATATTTGTTTTTTTTTGTTCCCTTTATTACCGTTTAGTTTTGATGATGGATATCGTGTGTCAATTTGATCATTTTCCTAGAAAAAGAAATTTGATTCTTTATTTCAAGCAATATAATACATCTCTACGTCATATTATATAATATTTCTCTCAGGAAGAAGAGAATAGTTAATGAATTATTATTATTCAATAATTTATTCTCTTTCTTTTTTTTTTGTTTTTAAATTATATTTTAATTGATCTTTTCGATCAAGTTAATTATAATAATGAATCACGCATGCGAACATATATACATACATATAAATATATTAATTATCATTTAAACATTTAGAATAATAAAAAAAATAATAGGAGGATAATATATACATGCAAGTAGAACGATTTACAAGGTCATTTGAAATTATATTCAATCACCTTATCCTCGGTGTTGCTTGTCAAGAATGAAACATGCTTGCCGCTGATCATCGGCCGATTATTTAGCTATAGATAAAGTTCTTATTCTTTCTCATAAACACATTCTTTTTTTAACAGAAAAATTTTATTTGTTAATATATACCTGATTATTTTTATCAAAACGATTGATACCATTTAATATACATGGATTATTATTATTATTATTGTTATTGTTATTATTATTATTATTATGATTCACGTCCGGATCACCTTAATAGAAAAGAAAGAAAATAAATTTATTTTTTAATTTACAATTAAAACAATTGAATATAAAAGAATAAGATAAAAAAAAAAGAACAATAAAATACCTTTATATGCCGCTTTTTTAACCCGAAATCTCAGCATGTTGTTATTATTCTAACTCTTTTCCATATATAGAAAGATGGCTATCTGTCTGTCTGTTTTGTTCTTGTAACAATAATGTGTTCAGAATAGATGAATGTTTTTCTATTCCTTAGGGAAAAAGAATGCCAACAACATTCCAAGCAGCCGTCATAAATCAGACAGACGATTCCAAATAACAATAATCATTCAATCGTTCTCTTATTCGTTTTTCTCTCACTTTTACTATTAGTGTTCAAAGCGTTCTAACACCTAATCAAAAAGTGATCATATGAAATGAACTCGTATATTCTTTTTTTTTCTTCTTTCCTTCAATCGTCCACTTCTCCGTTCAACTATAATATGTATATGTCAAAGACAAAAATTCTATATATATATATATGTATATATATACATATATAGATGGATACGGGCACGGACACTGTTGTTCTCATTGATTTTTTTTTATCACATGCGAAAGAAAGACAAAAGGTCAAATTGGAAATGAACACTATGACAAATTGTCAACTATGAGCAGATGTTCACATCTATATATGCATAAAATTTACCTGGTACTTGACTGTTGTATACTATAAAATAATAATGAAAAAGCACTTCTGAATGTGCTCGAAATATTAAATAACTGTATAACTCTTTTTTTTTTTCTTTCGTTTATATTCCGCACTATAGAAGATGAATACAATATAGAAAGAGAAATGGTCGTCGTCATTTTTTTTCTCGTATACTTCTCTGTCAACAAGCAAAATTTTATTGCATCCAAACTTGAATACAGAATAGGTAATAGTATAGTGATGGTATTAGTGTTATGTTCTATTACAAATATAAATACCCTTTTCTCTTTTTTTTTCTCTCTCTCTCTCACACACACTTATTTTAATATGCACAGTTCTCTTATGGTTTTTTTCCTCATTGACAATCAAGGATCTATATTGAAGTAGAAAAAAAAAACGAAATTCATGGTCAAGAAAAAATACATGATGATTTTTACCTCTTCGTATAACAAATATTGTTTCAATATCTTTTGAACATTTAACAAGTATATCAACAATATCAGCATGTTGTTTGCCAATTAAATCTTGTCCATTAATAGATAATAATAAGTCATTTTCACATAGATCTTGACAACGTTGTTTATCAACAATAGCTTTAACTCGTTGTCCTAATGGACTATCAGCAACAGTAAAACCAAAACCATTATCACCTTTTCGAATTTTAATTGTATATATACGAGGAGAAATATGTTGATGAGTATCTGGTTGATATTCTGTATAACCACCATTAGGTAAATTATTAATTGGTAAAGAATTATGAACACCATTTAACGAGACAACATCTATTTGTGGATCATCAAAATTAACAACAAGTGGATAACCACGACAAACAGTTAAACGAATTATATCATTTATTGATAATGATTGAAATATTCGAACAACATCTGTATGACTAAAACCCAAAACATTTGTATCATTGACATAAACAAGTATATCACCTTGAGAAAAAATATTTTATTTTAAACATTTATTTTTATTGAAATAAAATGAAATTACCTCGACGAAGTTTTCCATCACGTGCTGCGGGTCCATCAGGTAGAATATCTTTTATTTGTAGAAAATGTTCACCTTTTTCATTACCACCAATTATGGTAAAACCAAAACCATTTTGACTTTTTTGTAATGAACATGAAATTAATTCACCTGATAAATGTGGTTGTGATGAAGTTGAATTTTCATTCATTACTGATCTTGATACTAATTAAAAATAATTTTTTTTAAAGGATAATCAAAACTAATAATTCTGTCTATATCTTTGGATTTTTTTCAATTAAAAAAAAATATAAAGTAATTCTTACTTGTTGATGATTCATTTTCATTATTAGATTGATGAAATACATGATCATTAGGACTATGACCATTAAAAAATTCTGGATCATTATTTGGATATTGATAATGCATACCTTTTTAATAGAAAAGATTAAGAATTTCAAATCAAAAAATAAAATATCTCTTTTTTTTTCTTTTAATCATTACTTTCAATACCATTATCAATTGTTCGTTGTTGTTGAAACATTTCGTTTGCTGAATTACTACGTCGTAAAAGATTATTATTTGATGTTGAAGAAAGATATTGATGTGGTCCGTTTGTTAAAAGAGCTTCTTTTGGTGGTCGTGGAGTTCCGTAATAATGTCCTATTTTAAAACAATATATAAATGGTTAAAAAAGAAAGAAAAGAATCTCTTCCAATTGACAAATAACAGAACAAGAAAAGAAATTTACTACTTACCTTTATAGACACCACTTTCAAGTAGATTACCACTTTTTTCTAATGCACGAAAATCTTTTGTACTTAAGAATGTATAATCTTGCCCATTTATTTCACCTGGTCGCGGTGGACGTGTTGTGCCTGAATAAAGAATATGGACAAAAAGAATACTTTTTCTTTGTTATTCTAACTAATTTCAATGAATATTTACAAGGAACTGTTCGCATATAAAGATTGTCGCGTATTGTTTGTTGAAGATCATGATCAATTGAACCTTTTTGAAAACGTGCATCAAGAAATTGACGAAGATCTTTAGTCAAACCTGTTACAATGAAAAAAAAAGGAAAAAAAAATTATTATCATGTGCTAAATAGATTATTATTGAAGACATCTATATATATATAAGTATATACGTAACAAACAAAAGAAAACGAGAAACTTGACCTCGACCTTGTAACTCTTCAAATATGGGATTAGTATTCGTTGTTGTAGATCCTAATGATGGAGATATTAATGATAAATTATCATAAGACGAATGAATCATAATATTCGCGTTTGTCAACATTGTTTTATGCGAACCATTGGTAAAGAAAAATATGTATATATATTACTGATGAGGCTGTACAATATCAGCTCAACTCAATATGTGTATATATAAGGATGTATGTATATATTGTACGAGAACAGCAATAACGTAAGTGATGTAACCAAATGCAATCGTGTGACGATGATATCGACAAAAAAGCGAATAGAAGAAGAACGAGAAGAGCTTGAAGAAGCAAAGACAGAAAATAACGATATGCTTAAGATGATGGCATGTAGTGAACATCAGCAATCATTGTTCTGTCAACAGCCTGTTTACATGGTCGACCGTCAGCGTTCGATTATTGGTCTTTTTAGAGATAATAAGACAAGAAAAGATGCAGATACGCATAGAATTCAATCCGACAACGTAATGATTGCGACTAAGCTCAACACAGCATGGAAAGATGGAACGTAAACACACATCGTCGATCGACACAGGCGGTGATAGACATTCAATTTATTTCTTATTCTAATAGAGACATATATAAAGCTTTATCATTTTCTAACAACAACAAAAAAAAAGTATTATATGAAAGTATGTGCCTAATACTTAAGTATTTTTTTCCGTCTATTTCTTAGTATTATTCTTCTATACATAGTTATATTGTAAAGATAATAACAAATTAAATCTCTTTTTACTTTCTTATTTCTATATGTAATTTACGATTGCACAATACTTAAGTACCATGCTCGATGACTTTCTTTTTTGATGCATTGTCCTCGATTCCACTCACAGCCGATCGATTCATTTAAGATAGAAATGATGATAAAAGGATATAAAAGAAACAAATGCGTTCGTTCTCTCAATACCATTATTTCCATTCGATAACTGTCAACATTTTTCCATGCTGTTCATTCATTAGTAAAACCTTGAATAACTGTTGTTTTCATATATGATATACGTTACATATTGGATAGAAGAGGAAAAAAAAAGCAAACTACCTTCATATGTTTGATGTTTGAACATATTTATAATCATGAATTCTTAGTTTTATCTCATGAGATACATATATATAGGAGGAGTAAATTGAAATGGGATTTTTTTACATATTGTCGTTTACTCTAGAGAATAAATAAAAAGAGTAAAAAATAAAAGAATATACATTGACCTTGTTGTCAAGTCACCTACCCGTGAAGCGAAAGGATATTGATATATGTATATACGCTACTCGTTTTGACCTCTGCCCTCTAATTCTTTCTCTCGTTTTCTTCTTTAATAAGAAAAATGAACGCCGACGCCGGTGTGTAACAAAATATTTTCGATAAACAGACATGACAGGACAGGATATATATATATACATATATTCAATGATAAACAGGATGAGTGATCAGTATGTATAAAATCTATTGACCAATGTCATCATTATTTTTGCTTTGTTAATAATATAAAAAAAAAAGAACAATTTATTCTTTCGGACAAGTAATATATTTTGAGGGCATATATAAACTTAATGAAATGATCTCTTATTTCCCTTCCAGCATTATGTAAATCTATCAGTATGACAATTATAAAAAAAAAAAAAGGAAAAACTAATATACCCGATTTGACAGTTTTGAATTTAATTTGTTTTCCATTCATCGAAAGTGTTTCAATAAGTAATTGTACATCAATTAATGTACAACCAGCAATTTTATGTTGATCAATTTCAAGAATAATTTCATCAATATCAATTTTACCACCTTTAAGAATAATAAATGATGTTTGATTGTTTTTTAATAATGATATTGATTCATTTAAATAAACAAATTGACCATTATCAGCACCACCCGATAAATTTAATTTAATTGAATAATTATTATCATTTGATGATAAAATTGTTTCATGACATGTTTGTGACCAATGTTTTATTAGTGGTGGGGATGTTAATGCTAAATGAGTTGGTGGAGATTCATTCTCAATTTGTTTTGAAAATATTCGTGTTGGTGAAAGACGAGTTTTTGTTGGATTTAATAATGATGACATTGTTTATTTAATATAGATAATTGAAATCTAAGAAGAAAAAAGAAACTACAAATATTGATCTATCATATTCAATAAAAGGTTAATATGACTTTTTCAAGACAAATTATTAACTTACATAATATGATGTTGTTGTCAGAATTGCTGTTAATGTCACTAGTTAACATCTAAAATAATTGAAAAGTTTTTCATTTGTTTTTTTGTAACATTACAAGGTAAATAAAAAATTACATTATATATATAACGAAAAAAAAAAACAAATGCTATTAACATTCAAAAAGGCAAATGTTTTATGAAAGTGAAATATGAATGAATGAAGTGTGAATATATATTGATAGATTCTTTAACCTTGACATCATCATTTGTCGACAATATTACTATGATATTATCACTCAATGTGTATGTATTTATTAAAAAAAAAAACGACGAATGGGCATATGGATGGATACAATTAGAGATAAAGATATTGTTCATAAAAGATGAATTTACTAGTGCTTATGAAAAATAGATAAGAAGATAGAAATGTAATTTATTTTTTAATGAATAATCCAAAAGATGTATATATTCATATACTATCATAGAATAAAGCATAACAGGATCATAATGCTCATTTCGTTCTAAGTCTATTCTTTTTTCTTAGTTTTTTTCTCTCGATGTCTTCTTTTTTTTCTTTTTCTTTCGTACGCAAATTATCATTGCATTACATCGACAATAGGATGATAAGCGTCTGAAAATCGAGCTTCGAACAGCTGCTTTTGCTTTGAAATCGGACCATTTTTCATCAAACGGATGCATATAACTAAACATAGCTTTTCTCACATACACACACACACACACACTGTCTTCTTTTTGTTATAAGACATAGTTGTTGGCAGCAACGTTCGATGTCGATAGTGCCCGACACATAGACAAGTGTAATCATGTTAACACATCAGCACTTACTCTCCTTCCTTTGCGCCTGCACACGCAACAACCCTTGATGATGTCTACTTTCACTTGTCGTGCGTGAATTTTTTCTCTTCTCAAGAGAGCGACAAGGGGAAACAAAGGATGCACTTATAACGTCAATCTAACGAACCTCAACAAGAAGAAACTAATACAAATTAAAGAAAGAGGCAGAGTACAAAAGAGAGAAGAAAAAAAAAGGAAGAAAGAAAGAAAGAGAAAGTTTCTTTTCATCATTTTATCTTTTTTTTTATAATTTCTCGGACAAAACAAATACGAATGTATTCATTTTCATTTTTGTATCGTCTTAAATGTCAAATCGATCAATGTTCTTACTTGAAACTACGAAAGGAAAAAAAAATTCGATTTAGTAAATGATCAGTCTATCAATCTCTCATTCAATATGTATGTATGTGTGTGTGTGTCTATTGAGTTGTTGTTCAATCGCCAAAACAAATAGGAGGGATTTACGATCGATAAGCATTGACAACAAGCAAACGAAAACTAACCGAAAGGGAGATTAGAAATTATGTTTTTTTTCTCTTATCACATCGGTTGGACAAAGAATGAAAAACAAAAAAGTAAAACGAAATAAATAAATAAATCATTATGTAGCATTTTTTTTGTCTTTCTTGTCCTTAGAAATACATTATGATAATAGATAAAACAAATGAATACAAGAAAAAAAAATATATATGTAACATATAATAAACGGTATCATACACTAAGAAAAAAAAGAGAACGAAAAGAAAAATAAGTATCACTGTGCAAGAACTAAAGCAACAAAAAATGCAATTGAAGAAATAAAATATGTGATGTGTGACATAATATTTTTTGGAAGACGAATTGTGAAAATTTAAGAATTTTATCGAAGAGAAATACATTGATGAAATATTTACGTAGATGTCAATTCATAATATGTGCCTGTATTTGGATCATAAAAACATTTAAGTATTTCATCAAAACATAATTGAACTTGTTCACCATCAATAGTAGATGGAATTGGTTCAATATCATCAAGTGAATTTTGTTTTTTAATTGTAGATGTTGGATTTAATCGAAATGTATAAGTATATTCACTTGAAAATCCATTTCCAATTGAATTATTATTTTCTGTAACAATTGATGCCATTAATGGTGGAATTTGTGCATTTGTACTTGAAAGCATTTCATGACGATAATTTTGTGAAAAACGTGAACGTGCTGCTAATTCCTCATGTGGTTTTAATGTACGTGGTGAAAGTTTAAATGTTGTTGTATCAAAAGAATTTTTTGCAACATATTCATATTTTGTTGGATCAAAAACTTTTTGTTGACGTCGTGGAGAAGTTCCATCATTAATTGTATTTGGTATCCAATCGTCTAATGATTGAATATTAGCAAGTATAGCAGCTAATTGTTTTGAATCAGCTATTTCAGCTTGATCAAAACCATAAAATGGATCATTCATTGATGAAGCCGATGGTTGAGATGCTTTAAAAATAAAAATTGAAATTATCTTCTATATTAAATAAAGAAGAAAAAATTTATTATTTTACTTGTATTATTTATAGAATGTTGATATTCATTATTAATATTTTTATCTTGTTGATGAATATCATTTGAAATAATATTTGATTTAATTGGTGAAGAATTTTGTTGTTGTCTTGGTGATATTAATGGTGATGTTGATGGTGGTAAACGACGAAAAAGTAAAATAATTCGTCGTTTTTGTACAGCTTTAGGAACTTTTGATTTTTCTTGTTGTTTAATTAAAGCATTTAATGAACTTTTTTGTTGTTCATCATGTTTTAATAAACGATTTAAAGGTAATTTTTGTATATGATTATCATCATGTGAACGTGGTGTTGATGATTCATTAGCTGATGATGGTTTTTGTTGATTTATAATTGAACGTGGAGAATTTTGATATGAATTTTCATCTGGTGCTGATGAAACACGTTGACGTAAATGATTTTGACGTAAATTTTTCATATTTTGTATTGATTGTCGTTGAAGTTCACGTGGTGGATTACTAAATGTATATGGTTGTTTTGAAATTTTATTTGTTGAATATTCATTTGAAGAATTTTCTGTTGTTATTAATGATTGTAATGGAAGCGAAGGTGATGAATTAATTGATGATGAAATTTTTGATGAATTTATTGAATTAGTTGATAATGATTCACGTATAGGAGGAATACGAGGTGGAATATGATTTGTTTGTGATTGAAATCGTGTACGGTCATTTGTCATTGGTGGAAGAATAGCATTTGTTGATGATGTTCGAATATGTTGTCGTGTAAATGATCTTGATGAATGATTACTTCGATAAGCAGTTGTCGACATTATTTAAATGATATAATTTAATTCATTTAATAAATCAACATGCTAAATATTGAGAAAAAAAAATCAAAAAAAAATTATGAAAAAAATCAAAAGTATATTTTTATTTATTATTTTCTTTTTCTTTTTCATATGTCTTAGACATAGATCGATGATGAAATATAAAGAATTATAAGAAGTTTCTCTTTTTTTTATTCTTCTCCCTCTCTCTCTCGCTTTCTCATGCAAGATTTTTTTTTTCATTCTCTTTCAAATTTTGAAAATTACTAGTAACTAACAGAATTGAATAAAATTCTTCCCTTTTTTTTTTATTTCTTGTTTCTTTATGCACTCGACCGATCGATCAATGTTTTCTTCTTCTTGCTTACATTCTTTCTTTCTTTAAAATTATTAATTTTTTATTGGTTATAAGAATAAACCATCAGTTCATATATAACAATAAATGTTCAATATATATCTATGACATCTATCGAGAATATGAACTCGTTATATATAAATATTATTTTGTATCTTTAATAATAGATGATTTCTTTTTTGAAATTATACAATAATATTCTTTACTTACTAGAACATTAACAATGTCATTTTCGTTATGATAATTTCAACATTTTTAAGCAGCTTATGAAATTTTTTAAGTGCACTTATATCAATAAATAAGAATTAAATTATTTATGTATCGAAAAGAATTTTATCTAATATGTGTATACTATAGAGAATAAATGTTCTATAAATTCAAAGTTAATAATGTCGATGTTTAAAAATCGAAAGTAGAACAACTGTTCATATTCTTTTTATTGATATAAGATATAGTGTTCAAGAACATGATAATTAAAGAAGTATACAATTCTCATCATTTCTGATAAGTTACTTTCTCACTATTTTTTCTACACTTTAAGTAACATTTATATGGTAATAATTTAATGAACTTTTTATTAGTATTTTGAATGACAATGTACTTGAATGGGAAAAGTGAATGCTATTCCCACGTTTCTTTAATATTAAAAGATATAGGTTAATTTTATTTTTAAGTAATTCAAATAGTCAAAAATATGTTGAAAATAATAGTAATGAAACATCTTTTTGAATTATCATTGTAGTTGATACCATAAAAAATGGATGATAAAATTGACAGACATGACATCGTCTTGTAATTTTAGAACTTGTGAAATAGAACAGTCTTATGTATTGCATAATGTTTAAATGAGAAAAAAACCAATATATGTAGTACATCTTTTTTATGTATATTCTTGCAACCTCATAACATTATTTATATACAGAATGCGTTTGAACATCATTATGTAACAATAATTTGTAAATAGTCCAGACCAGTTATATATTTTATAAGTCTTCTTCATAATAATAATATAAGTATAATTATATTTAAAAAAAATTATTCTAATCAGTCCTTTTCTATTCAACATCAATTATATATTGGAATACAGTGACGAATAGTTATTGTTACTGTTGCATTTCTATTGACAATAATGCTGATATGAATAATTAAATTTGTTGAAGCATGTCTATCCAATCCATTTCAACCATTTATTAACGATGAAGAAGACAGGTTGTCTAGATTAAATAAATGAGATCGATTTGGTAATAATATTTGAAGGAGACGATAATAGCGATGAACTGAATCAATATACTGACAAGTTTCCGATAAGTAGAGGAATGATAATAGATAGAATAATAACTGTTCCTAAAAATCAGCTTTCAATCATTTATAATTAGATGAGAGTGATGAATCTTCATCATAATATTGTCATAATCATCTATTCGGTTCACTTAAATCAGCTCATAAGTATAGCAATGATCAATATTTGCATAAAATATGCAAAGTACAACGCTAATCATACAAGAAAGTCATGCTGTTCATAGATGATATATAGAGGATTGTCTTACTAAGGCATTAAATTTGATCTTTTTTAAGAACTTTGTTATGATTTCCATCATTTTCTAGGTGAAAAATACGTTTTTTATTTTTTTAATATTTTTCAGTTCATGATTTGTCAAACGCACAACACAATCATTTTTGTTCAGGTTCATGTTGTACATTTCATTTTTATTTTGTTTGAAAGAGTATGTCAAAATGCAATGCATGATAGTATCATATTTTATATTAAGCTTTATTTTTATCATCTATATATAGATATATTTTTATGTAATTAGACAAGCATTTCTGGAATGTACTTTGAGTCATTGGACTTATAATCTCTTTTCTTCATCCAAAAAATAAGGATATTTAAAAAGGATTTGAGAGTTCTTTAATGAACTAATTTTGACTCTAGTCTTATGGATAGGTATAGTTTTAACATTTGTAATATTCTATATTTTCCGCATAATAAAATATTTTCTGTAAGAACGTTATAATAGTTTGTATAATATTCATGAGAAGAAAGATAATTATTAAAAATGAATTTTTTAAGAAACTAAAAACCTAAGACTAAATTACATCATATAAATTTCAGTTCTGTATCCCATTAAAAAAATATACATAATCAAAAATATTTAATTAGTTAATATCGGAATTGCTTCAGATTTTGAATATTTTCACGTTTTAGTTAAATAATTCCTCATTATTCATTAATGTTACTTTGTAAACATGATACACAAATCCAAAAAAAAAAATATTTATTTAATATTTCAATATAACAAAATATCTACTTTAAAATACAGATATATTAATTCTTATAATAAATTACAATTTCTGACATTTATACTGATTTTCTTAGTTTATTTAACAACTAATTTCATTCACGACACAACAAATAATTAATCAACATATTATATTAAAGCAATAATTTATTATAGCAAAAATTACGTGTAAGAATAGAAATTTTCCCCGTCAATAGATTGCCCGTGAACAGCATCTAACTAAATCAACGATGTGATGTAAAATAATATTTATGAAAATTTAAACATGTGTTGGTAATGTTGTATTGGATGTAGTATTATGAGAAAAATGACCTTCAATAATTTCTTTTGGAATATATTTTGCCATTAAACGTTGAATTAAATTTTTTTTTTCATTTTCATCTAAAAATGTTGAACGTGCTGCATTAAAAATACATTGTGTTAATTGTGCTGGTGATAATTTTAAATCAGATAATGCATGTTGATATTCATGTTCTAATGTTATTTGTGATACAGATGGATCATCACATGATAATGAAAAATTTAAACCATCACGAGCAAAATGCTGTATCGGATGCCAAATTTCTTTTTTTGATTTAATATGTGAATGTAATCTTGTTTTTGTTTCATGACCATGTATAACAAAATGTTTTTCTTCTTTTTCACTATCATTTGGAATGTATTTAGCAATTGCATTTGTTTGAATTGATGATGTTAAACAACATTCAAGATGAATATCATTCTTACGAACTAATTCATATACGTATGGATCATCAATTACAGCATACCCATGACCAACACGTTCGGCATGACATTGTTCAATTGCATGACGAACAGATTCAGATGAACCTGTTTCACCGGCATGTACTGTACGATGTATACCAAGTTCAACTGCACGTTGAAACGCTGGAATATGTGGAGCAAAAGAATAATTATGCTCATCACCGGCTATATCAATACCAACAACACCTGCTGAACGATACTTATCAGCTAAATTCACAGTTTCCATTGACCTAAGGAAGAATATGAAAGATATGGAAGATTTTTAATTAGATAAATACTTATTTTTTAAAAAAAAATGCTCCAGGGTAAATTATAAATGTATTAGATTTATTGGTTTTATTATATTCATTTTTTAATTTTTTACATTTGTGTTAAATGTGCATTATTTGGTGCATATTGACAAGAAATTTATTACCGAAAAACTAGTTGATTCTATTTTGAAAATATAGATGAAGATGAAAAATTTTTTGTTAACATATGAGATAATTGATAAGAACTAGACTCAAACAGATCCCCTTCCTTTTCCATTGTGACTTATAACATAAACTATTGCTGGGTAATTTTATATATTGTTCAAATCAAATATATCAAGACTATTCTACTAAATGAATAGAAATATGAATAATTATTTGAAGAGAAGAGGCTCTTATAATGGATATTCTGGAAAAAATAGACGACAATGGAAAAAAACAAAATTTTCGAATGTATCAGTTAGTTATTATTATAGATCATGTGTAAACTTTGTTGCATAGATTGTACACGAAGGCTATTACTCACGATTCATCTCTATATTCAACAGGAGTATATTGAATTTTTATAAATGAAAATTTTTTTATTCGCTTCGTAATCTATTATGATTTGTTCAACAATCACATAGATAGAGTCCGATGATACACTAAAATTTGACTAATTTCTTTGATTTTATTAGGTTCTTTCAGTAAAGCGTTAATATTCCCAGTTTAAAAAACTTACATATCATCTTTAACAACAGAACTATATATAATAACCTATCAGAAAAGAAAAACAATGCGATGATATCAAGTTTATATTTTAGATCGTTTCAAAATTCATTTGTTTCAACATACCATTCAGGATATGGTCGCATACAACATAATATTGATCGAACATCAATATGAAACTCATCCATTCCACGTCGAAGACCTTTATTAATTGCTTCGACTACCTTTAAAATCAATTCTTTATATATAAATTTGTTCTATTTAAAAAAACTCTTACTTGTTCTGCTGTAAGCGTATTACCAGTTAAATAATGTGGACTATATCGAGTTTCCGTATAAAGTACGCCTTGTATGGCTTGATCTTCAACGAATTCATATGCAACACGTTCAAGTGCTTCAACATCACCAGCAACAATTGGTACAAAAAATGGAAATTTTTCAAGAAATTCAGCAAGAGATTTGCAAGTTGATTGAATACTGATATATCTTTAATTAAAATATTAAAGTTATTATAAAAACTTTTTATTTCAAAATATAAATTACGGTAGAAAATTTTCCATTGTTGATTCCATTCCATTAGGAAGTTGTAAGCCTGAGATAGACTCAATAATTTAATTTGATTTTTTTTTTAAATATTATTTAATCATACCTTTCTTTTGAGCTAATTCAAATAAAGTGGAATGACGAAACGAACCATCAAGATGAATATGAAGCTAGATAAAAGAAAAAACAACAACAAATTTTTACTTTTTTTCTGTAATAAATTAATTCTTACTTCAACTAATGCTGGTGCAGTGTAACTAAGTGCATGTCGATGATGATGATGAGAAGAAAGACTATCATCAGGATCAATTAATGTACCAGGTAATACTTTATCTTTTTGATTAGGAGAATCTTGTTGATTCATCTTCAAATAATAAGTAGAAAAAAAAAGCTTTGTATTTCAAACAAGTAATCTTATCTTATTAAGAAAACTGAATAGTAAAAAAAAACAAATCCTGTTGATAGATATACATTTGGTATGAATATAATACGCGGGCAAAACAGACAAACTATAGAATAAATAATGAAACTAGTATATGTTACATTATATGTTATTAGTATGAACAAAAAAATTATTATATATTGAACTGATATCTTGTCAGAACTGCGACTGTAGTAATCCTATCGTAAGAATCTTGTTTTAATATAATCGATTCCTGTAATTTATAATAAATTAATAAAAGGGAGTAGAGATAAACTTTAAATTTAAGACTTCCAACTTTAGTATAATACATCGATATATTATAAGATGAAATCTCGAAAATTGAGGAACTATGGACATCCTAAATAAATTCGATGACATTAATAGACACATAAGGAAAACAAGTGAACCATTCAGTTTTGAATATGCAAGTGGAGTTCAATCTCAATTAAAATCGTGTGTTTAATCTTTTAATATGCAAAATTCTTAATATCTACTCAGTAAAAGAGTATCTCATTTGAGTATTGATAAATGTATTGATTTTGCTGTCAGTCTGTTGACATTTCAGACTCTGATCGCGTACAATGCTAATCAATCAACGATGCCATATCTAAGTATAGGATTGGTCTGTAGAACTAGACCAATAATATACATCCTAACATGTATTAATGTAGTTCACAGTACGCGATCATTAATCATAAAGATATGTTTTGCAGAATTGCTCTGAAGCAGTGAAAAACTGAGAAACATTTTATTTTAAGAAAATCTGATAGTTTTTAGAAAGGCAGAGGATTTTTTTGAAAAATAGAAGAAGAAAACAAGTAGCAAAATGGAAGTAGAGTTTTTAAAAAAAAATTTTAAATCTAAAGATTTATCAATATTGGTTAGGGAGAATAACTACTAATTAGGGCATCCTTGACGATTTAACTACGTGTTCGATATATCTACTAACTAGCATAAAATGCCACATACTTATTTTCAATTGATTAATCTGCACCTGCGATAAGCGTATTCAAATAAGCTAGGTGACGCCAACTGTCAATAGAATTTTTCTTAATATTTTTTTGTTGATATTATTCTCGACATAAAAAAACATTTATATACATTTAATAGGTAATAATTTTATTTATAATTTAATAATATTTAGTGTAGATGGAGGTAGTTGTTTATAATTTCATAAGAATTAATACTTCGAAAAACTTGAGATAAATAAATAAATAAATAAATAATTAAATAAAAATTTTTTCTCTAATTAAAATATATTAATTATTTTTTATTTAAGAAAAAATTCTAATGATTCATACAACATCAAATAGTTAATATCATTGACATACATGAGAATGAAAATAATTTCTTCTTTTTTTTTTTTTGATTATTATTTTAGAAAATGAGCCATTTTCTAAGAATATTAACGACAAAATGAGCAGAATTAAACGAAGTTTTAGTGCTGAAGATAATTCAGCAATAATAAATGATGATAATAATGAACAATCAATAAGTCCAAATAATTCTCCAGATTCAAAAAGACTTCGACATGATTCTTCACATTCGGAAAATGAAGAAGATACTCAAATAATTGAACAAGAATTTGGTATTATTAATGGTAAAATAAAGAAAATAATTTCAAGAAAACGAAATATTTTTTTTCAAATTTTCTAGGTCATTCAACCAGTCAATCTGAAACTGAAGAAGAAGATGATGATGATGGTAATAATAATAATATACAAGAAAATTCTTCTAATTATTCAGTTCTTCATATTTATTTTGATGATGGAAAAGATGATAGTAAATAATAATAAAAAAATTAATTTTTTATTTTTATTTTTTATTTTTTAATTAGTATTTCGATATGATGGTACCATTATTTTCCATATACATATTCCATCTCGTGGACGATTTAGTCAAGTATCAAGTGAACCTTCAATAATACGTACATTTACATGGACATTATTAGGATATTTAAAACCAATTTATGATAATTCTCAAAATGATAATTTAGGATCATTTGGTCTTTTTCTTAAATGTGAATCAGATAAAATTTTTCATGGTTGGTCTATATTTGCTAAAGCTGAATTAACACTTTTACATGCAACAGATTCAAATAAAAATTTTATTAAAAGTAAAATTTTCAATACAAAAAAAAAAATTATGTATTTCTGATATATTCTTTTATTAGAAATTAATCATTTATTCAATGCACGTTCTATTGATTGGGGTTTTCATCATTTTAAATCATTAAAAGTATGTTAAAAAAAATAATTATATAGTTTAATATTATAATTTTATATTAGGAAATTTATAATGAATTTCTACATTCGTCAGATAATACAATTCGAATTGTAGCTAAAATTCATGCTGATCCTCCACGAAATGTTGAGTATGTTAAAAACTTTATGTAGATATTAATATATATATATATATACAATATTTAGATGGGATTCAAAAGGTCAAACCGGTTTTGTTGGTTTGCGTAATATTGGTGCAACTTGTTATATGAATTCATTTTTACAAACAATTTATTTTACTAAAAAATTACGCAAGGTTTGCTTCGATGAGAATGAATAGGAGGATATAAATCTATTTAAGAATTGAAATTAAACTCTATAGCTATCAGTATCACTAAGCTATTCAATACATGTTCATATTTATTTAGGCTGTTTATACTTTACCAACAGATTATGATGAACAATTACATAGCATTCCACTTGCTTTACAAAAGCTTTTCTATGATCTTCAATTTACTGATCGAGCAATTAGTACGAAAAGATTAACACGTTCATTTGGGTAAATATAAATATTTATTTATTTATTTATTTTAATTTTTCTTTTTTTTTAATTTTTTTGGATGGGACAAACCAGATGAATTTTGTCAACATGATATTCAAGAATTTTGTCGAGTTGTAAGTTAAATCTTATTTAAAATTATTTTCATATTTATTTATTTATTTATTTTTATTTAGTTACTCGATAAATTAGAATCAAAAATGGAAGGTACAACAATGGAAGGTATCATTCCATCATTATTTCAAGGACAATATGTGGTAAAATATTTAATTTATTTATGTTTTTTTTTTCTATTAAATTAATGTTTTTTTTGTAAAGCAATATGTTCAATGCACAAAAGTTAATCATGAATCTCGAGTACAACAAACATTTTATGATGTTCCATTACAAGTACGAAATAATGCTAATGGTAAATAATTTTATTTAATTAATAGAAAATATTTATTTTATATATGTATATATAAATTAGTTATAGAAAGTTTTCGAGATTTTTGTAAAAGTGAAATATTAACTGGTGATAATTTATATGATGCAGGACAAATTCATGGTTTACAAGTTAGTTTTTATTAGAAAAAAAAATTGTTTTTTTTTTCTTATTAATATGTTAATTAGGAAGCAGAAAAAGGTGTTAAATTTCAAAAATTTCCACCAATACTTTGTTTACATTTATTACGTTTTGAATATGATTATAATTTATCACAAAATCGAAAAATAAATGATAAATATTCATTTGATTATCATCTTGATTTAAATGAATTTCTTGAAAATCCAAATTGTTCATTATGTTCATATAAATTATTATCAATATTAGTACATAGTGGAGATAATTCAAGTGGACATTATGTTTCATTTATAAATCCAGAATTAGATGAACAGGTTAATTTATTAAAAGAATATTAAAAAAAAAATTATTTTATTTTAGTGGTTTAAATTTGATGATGATATTGTTGCACGAGTAGCATCAACTGATGCAATTGAAAGAAATTTTGGTGGAATACAAGATGATTATGGAAGTATGATTAATACATCTGCTTATATGTTAGTTTATATACGTGAAGATTGTCAAAGTAAATTGAATAAAAAAATAATGATTTATTTTTATGATTTTTGTTTTTTCTAGAAGATGTTTTATGTGATATTAATTTAGAAGATATTCCAGAAAATTTAATTAAACGATTTGATTATGAAAAGTAAAATAAAAACATTAAAAAAAAAAGAGAGAGATTTTATTTTATATTTCATCTAGAAAATCTTTATTAAAACATCGACAAGATATGTCAAATAATAATGGTTTAATTGATATACAAATTATTTTAAATGATGATCTTTATATTCAACAAGCAGCTTGTTTAACTGAACTTATTTATGAAAAGTATAAAAAAAATTTTATTACTAAATATTTTAATTCTTTTGTTTTTTTTTAGACGAACTGATTTTTTATTAAATAAACTTTGTTTACGATATATTCAAGCACAATGTTCAGAATTATTTCGTGTATTTGCACAACGATTAGCATATGAAATGGTAAATATTTTTTAATTTTATTATTAAATCTTATTTTATATTTTAATTTAGGGTGTAGATCTTGATAAAGATATACGAATATGGATTGTAAATACTCATAGAATGTCTATTAATCATCATTATCATTCTCAATCATTAATTACTTCTAAACTTATTTATTGTAATGATTATGATAAAAAAGTAAGAAGAAAAATTTTTTAAAATAAATTCTTTTCGTTTATTTATTTTAAATAGATTAATGAATTATTTCGTTATGAATTATCAGATCGAAGAATATTATCAATATTCGTCGAACAAAAAATATTTCTTAATGGTATATATGAATTATTACCATTTAATCAAGAAAGTATTATATATACATATATATTATTAAAAAAAAATATTCTATATGATTTTTTATTTTTAAATAGATGATATATTAATATTTGTTCGTTTATATAATTCTCGAGATGAATCTCTATTATATATTGGTTATTATTTATTTTCGCAAACACAAACACTTCGTAAGAAAATAATAAAAAAAAAGAAAAGTCATTTGTTTATTATTTATATGATATTTAATAGAAAAATCTTTAAATGAAATTGTTCATCGTAATAAAATATTAATAAATTCTTCAACTACATTTATTGTACATCAAAGTGTACCAAGACATAATCAAACTCATCAATATGAATTAATAAAATCAACAAATTTTGATTTACCATTATCACAAGCATTACATCCATGTGTATCTGGTATATCAATTATAATTCAAATACTTGATGTTAATCAAACTAATAATGAAAATTGTTTAACAACAGTTGATGATTATTTTCAGTAAAGAAAATTTTTTTTTTTTGTTTTTTTTGTATTTAAATTTTGTTTATTTTAGAAATGTTTTAAATCGTCAAGAATTTGATGTTTATAATCGTGATAATGTACGAGATGAATGTCTTTTTAAATTATATCTTCCATTAAAAATATCAATTAAAGAAGTTATTCGATTAATCGCTGAACGTATTGAATATTCAGAACAACAAATTATTATACAAAAACCATCAACGTAAAAAAAAAATTTTTTTTCATTAAACAAACAGTTAACATGCAATCCTTATGAGATAAAAATGTGAAACATAATCGAAAATTTATTATATATATTAGTTTATATAACGCATTAGAAGTTCTTTTTTCCTAATACAATAGAAATGAAGTTTGCCTATCAGTTGTCAATTTAGATTAATTAATTTCCTGTTTCTATTCAATACTAATCTAAATAGAGTCGAGATTTTATATGATTATTTATGTCTCTTTATTATGATCAAATATTCATGAAATGATTGTTTCATTATTTTATCTTTCTTTCTTTCAAATGGAAACGTTTAATAATTCATTTAAAACCTTTTAATCATAGGCATTATAAAAATTCTTTCTACATAAAAACCTAATACATTCATCAGATATGAGTAAAAATTCACTGAATAGTCTAAATTTCATTAATTATATAATATTCAAAATGATTAAACATTTTAAATTTTATTTAGTTCAACATCAATGACAAATACTATGCCTTTAGCATCTTCATTTCATATTGGTAGTGATTTAAAATTACGAGATCTCTATTTTAATATGCGTGTTACAATGACATCACCTCGAAAAATCTATTTTAAAAGAGTAAAAAAAAAAAACTGAAATGATTTTTTATGTTAAATTTTAATTATTTTTTTTCTTGTTTTAGTTACCTTTTAATTATACGGAACTTGAACATCGTCGTTTATTTCGTATATATGTTACAAATCCTATTAAAAAAAATGAACAACGAGAAGTTCAATTTTATCCAAAAAAATCTTCAACAATTGCTGATTTTCTTGATGAAATAAAACAATGGATGCCAACATTATGTTCAGAAAATAATAATCAACAATTAAAGTAAAATATTCTTCATATATATATATATATATGTCGTTGTTTATTTTTATTTTTAATTTAAAATAATTCTATTTAGAATAATTGAATTAATTTTACAGAATCCAATAAATATTCCATTTCGTCTTCGTATATGTTCTGAACGATCATCTATAGATGAATTTGATAATTGTTCAAATCATCATTATCATTTAGAAGAAATTCTTCATGATGATATGGAACATAATAAAGATAATGTATTAATACCTGTTGCTCATTATACAAAAGTAATTTATTTTCAATTATTTATTTATTTTTTTATATTGAAAATTATTATTTTTCTTTTCAGGAAAATTTTATACAAATAAATCTTCAAAAATTTTTTCCATTTTTTCTCAATGTGATACATGTAAATTAATTATTTTATTTTGTAAAATAAAATTAAGGAATTTTTTTTGTTCTATTTACTAGAATGAATCATTTGGTGATGTTAAACAACGTTTACAAATAAAATTAAATCTTACAAATCGTGAATTTGAAAAAGTTTGTATATATATATATTGATTATTTATTTAAATAATAAAAAAAAAATGTTTTTTTTCAGTATCGTTTTTCAATATTTAATGGTAATAAATTAATATCACGATGTGATGATAATATGGGACGAATTAATTTACGTGAATTGAAATCAATTCAAAGTATAATTATTTAAAAAAAAAAACATGTTTTTTATTTTGAAAATTTTAGATACATGTTGGATTGGTTTAGAATTACCATTAACAGCAAATGCACGAAAAACTCGAAAATCAGTTATATCAGAGAAACCAATTCGAATAAACTAGTCGTATAGTAACCCAGCATTGTATTTAGGCATATTTCTTGTTATTATTTTCGATTAGTTGACATGGATGTGTTTCATTATGCTTGTTATAATCTATTTATAAATCACCTAATGTGCTCATTAATTCTATTTATTGTCATTCATTATATAAAAGAAAAAAAAAAAAGTAAAGTCATGAGTAATGCAAAACTCAAGAGAAAAAACCCCGATTAATGCGTATATATATATATATATTTGCTTTTTCTTCTCTTTTTATTATTTTGACATATATAAAAAGTTTTTTTTGACTAAATTGTAATGTGTTTTTAATTTTTTTGTTTTGTATTACTTTTCTTTCTTAATGTGTATGTGTGATTCGATTATATATATATATATATATATTTTTGTTGTTATTATTTAAATACAATGAGAGAACAATAGTCCTGACAACAGAAGATAAGAAGAAAAAAAATGAAAACAAAATTATTAATATGAAAGACATTGTATGTGATCATTATACTGGAGATGTATGATGAGTATGTCGAGACCATGGTTTATTTATATCTAATATATGAGCCATAGACAATAAAGCATCTGCTTGATCACCATAAGGCTCGTTATGTATTGATGTTGTTTGTGAATTCATTTTTGTATTATATTCTATATCATGATCACCATCATCTTCATCAGATCCTTCACCTGGACCAAGTAGAAAATGTACATGATTTTTACTAGGTATTCGTTTAAGGAATGGTTCAGTTTCATCTAAACTATTAACATCATTATTTATTATTACAGTTGGTTCGCTAATAACAATAGCTGGTGATGATATAATTCGTTTTTTTAGTTTTCTTTCTTCATCAATTGTTGGTTCACGTTGAATTGCATGACCATTTGTAGCGTGTTGTTG
>JAJEKB010000237.1:26485-38623 GCA_022393335.1 Macrotrachela quadricornifera | reverse complement strand
ATAAGAAAACTAGCATATTTTTATTTTGTTCTATTTTTAGAGTAAAATAGAAATGATTTGTACTTAGATTAGTTCCAGGTCTTATTCATGACACAGAAGAATACTAGAATGACATAAGTGCATGCTTCTTTTTTCTTTTGCGTATTTATTTGCTAGATAAATATTTTTTATCATTAAAAAATGAATGAAGAATATGATAAAAACTTTTCTTTTATAATTATTTTTATTCAAAAGTTTTATAAATTTGATGTTTAGATACGTATTCAATTATATATTCGTATATTGTCTTCAATATAAAATCATTTCATCGTAAAATCTTATATATTAACATTCATTACAAAACGCATAGAAAGATCATCTAGTATTCTATTATATTAGCAAACGCTAAGAAATTTAATTTTATAAATATGAACTTCTTTACGCATAATAGACGAGAACAGAATGAAAGAAAGATACTTGCACTTCTTGCCCTATATGACTATTTTCTATTTTTAAAAATAGTAACATATGTTGTTACATATCAATTCATAATAAAATCTATGAGAATAGCAAAAGAATTTTTTTACTTTGACTACATATTTGCCCCTTTATTAATAAAATGAAATATAGAAACTTAATCTGTCGATAATTTATTATAAGAGCTTATTATTATTTTTAAATAGATTTATTTTAATTTTTCTTAAATAATATGAAATATCTAATATTTAATGTTGTATTTAATAAAAAACAAAGAACAATTGCAATATTTGAGAGTATTATCTTCAGATAAAAATAATTATTTCGTATTATTATTAATTTCAAAGTTCTCGAAACATTCTGTGTTTCTTTTAAATAAATGATATTGATATCAGTATTATTGTATCAAATATTCAAATTATTTGTCTTTTTTTATTATTCTAAATTTCATTCAATCAAATCAATGATGAAATATCCTTTGAGACTGATCATATGTTATGACATGAAATTCTTTAATTATAATTAACCATAAATATCTGAAAATAAAAGCAATGTATAATAGCTATTTTACATAACTAGATACCAAACAAAACCAGATGATATTGACTCAGAAAATAATGATAGATGAGACAAGGGAATGAATTATTGTTATCAAAAGAATGTACGAGTATCGTCTATTTTATCATGTTTTTCATTATCATAATACAATTTGGTGGTATGTAAAGAGAGATTTCAACAGTAGCAAAAAACATTCTAAGAGCTTTTGAATCATCCTATATATTAAGTCATTATTCTTCCAATTAACTAATTGTCTTTATTATTTATATATTGTATTAATATATCTAACTTAATTGTTTAATAAAATGTCAAATTTACTTTAAAACTAAAAAACAAAAGATCTGATTTCTTTTATTGAAATTAGAAAATGCTTGGAAAAAAAATCATAAAATGGCATTTATTCGTATAAAAAAAAATCTTTATAATAGAAATCAAGCATTTATAATCATTAACTATAAATAAAATAAATAAATTATAAAATAGCATCAAGTGGTTGATCAAGATAATCAACAGCTGTTTCACCACATAATACACATTGTGATGCAACAAGATCATCAAGTTCTTGTTGTACACTTTCCATATCACGTGATGATGGTGCTATTCCACTAGCTATTATTGATTGTAATTGATTAATTGTATCAAAATCTTTTTGTGTAAGATTTTTTAATAAATTTTTATCATCTATTTGTCCACTTTTATTTAATGTTTGTGTTGTATTTGTTTCATTTAAAGTACTTTCATTTTTACGTTTCATTAAACGTTTTACATATGTAAATAAACAATCACCATGAAAATAATGTCCACAAGCAAATATATAAAATGTTGATTGTAACATTAATGCTTGTTCACATAATGAACATGTTTCATTTGAATCAATTGTTGCAACACATCGTGTACGATATTTTGATAAATCATCACGTATATCATCAATAGATTTTGATGCATCATTCATTTCAGTTCGTAAATCATTTAAACGATCGTTATAATGTTCTAAAGATTTAATAATTGGTTTTTTAAATTGATCAATTGTTTCAAAATCAGGAAATAATGGAAGAATATCTTCAATTTTAAGTAAATCATTACCACAATCTTCAAGAATTTCCATTACTTCATTAAGATCATGTCCTTGAGTTATAACAGAACCAGCTATATAGAAAAATAAAAATAATTTATTTATTTATCTTAGAATTATAATATTAGATTAATTTTAATTTCTAAAGATTATTTTATATGAAGATTTTATTGTAAAATTTCTAATAGAATCGAATTATCAAATATAAAATTAAATTTATTTTAATATATTAGTATAAAATAAACGAGAAAAAAAGTATTTATGTACTCTTTTTAGAAAATTATAATTGGAGTTAAGACTAAAGTTTCATTTTATATATAATTCTTACCAATTTTAAGCCATAATTTTTTTTTTCGTTCATCAGTAATTGGTGCTGTTGATGCACATTCTTTTGCTAGTTTAACATTTATCTTCAATTAAAAATATATTGATATAGTTTTATTTTCAGTTTACTTAAATTCTATATGCAATGTAAAGTGCAATCATTTATTATAGACAATCCACTCTATATCGGATAGTACAGAAGGAATGATCTTCTCATTATTGTGCAAATATCTCTTACAGTTTTAAATGGTTTAGCTTAAATTTTTCAAATTAGTCACTAGACCAATACAAACTTATTTAAAAATTTTTATTCTCAATAAAAAATGAACAACATATTTTAAAACATTGAATATTTACTTTATGAAAAAACCTAACCAAAAATGAATATTCTTTGAAGTAAAGTATTCTGATTAGATATTTCTGAAGTCTTCAAGATTGCAAAAAATATTCATAAAGGTTCAGAGGATCATTCCTGATGTCGTGTAACCCCTGATGTACCATCCTTTATATATATATTTATCTTTCATTCTATATACCTGTAAGGCAATATCAACAGCTTCTTCATGCATATTCAATAAACGATATAAAAATACACTTTCTTCTTTAAGATCATGATCACTACAAAGACGTAATGCATATCTTGGATCATAAGTTATTGCAAGTGGATCCTAATTAAATATATATATATATAAATGTATTGTTGTTTTAATTTAATTATATATACTTCATTTTGATTTCTTAAATAAGGCATTATTTGTTTAGAATCAAATTTAACATATTCTGAAAGAAGATAATTATGAACTGATTTATCAATACATCCTCTTGTTAAACAAAATGTTAAAAAATCTAATACACCTTTGCCCTTAAATAAATAAATAATTAATAATTATAATAAAAAGAAGGTTGTTTGATTATTTTTTTGTTTTTACTTTTGGATATGCTCTTGAATAAGCAATCATTGCTGGTAATAATTCTTTAGCATCAAAACGTTCATTATATTTTTTTTTCCAAATTGTTAAAAGTTTATCAGGTAATTTTTCAATTAATGTTGGTGAATATTTATAAAGAAGTTGATTATCATTCTAATAAAAAACAAAAAATTGAAAATTTAGAAGAAAAAAAATATGCATATATTTCTATACTAATGGTTCAAGTGTTTTTAATGCATTTTCATAATCTTCACGTTCAAGATAAAGTAAAATAACACGTTCATAATCTTGTACATGTTCAGCAAATAATATTAAATCATCAAGATCACCATGACTTGTTAATAAATCATACATTGCTGAACGATGTTCTTTAAGACATGTTTGAATTTCTGGTTTACGTAGAAAATATTGAAATTTTCGACGAATTTCATCAAATTTTTCTTTTCGACTTTTTTCATCTAAAAAATCTTCATCAGATTGAAGATTAAGTGATGATTTATTATTAATATTATTAAAATTTGTTGTTTGATTTTTTGCTGTTGTTGGATCAGTTTGACGTAATTCATCAAGTTCATTTAAAAATAAATCAGTTAACCATAATGTTAATATTGTTATTTGTGTAGCATCCTAATCAAAAGAAAACAGAAAAAAAAATCTTTTTTTTTACTATTTATTATTTACTGTTGATGGTTTTTGATATTGTAAAACAGCTTGAAGATATTCTCGAAGTGGTTCTTTATCTCTTAAAGCAAAAAATTTTAATGTTACATCTTCAAATGGTGAATCAGATGTTGCATAAATATGAGCGCTAAGTGAATATCTATATAAATAAAACAATCAAAATAAATTAAAAAAAGTTCTTTTTTATAATACTTTTTTTCGTTAAATAAATAATCAGCATGTTTAGAATTTATTGAACGTTGTCTTCGTGTTGTTTCAATTGGATCATCTGCCTAAAAATTTTTTATAAATATTATAATCTTAGTTTCTTAATAACATACTACAATACAAGTATCGAATGCTTTTTGAAAATCTTTTTTTTGCATAAATACACGCCAAACATCACGACGTTCATCTTTAATTGTATAATGAAGAACATGTTCATCAGTACATGACCATAATTGATCATGCATTTGATCACGTGCATAACAAATTGGTTTACCACTCTAATAAAAAAACAAAACATTTTATTATTTAAATTGTATTAAAAAATATTTAATAAAGTCTAATTAAAAACTTACTGCCATAGAACCATCAATCATAACAAGTTTATCATTAATAGTACATACAGCACGTATTTGATTTTCATTAGGAAACATCATAAGACAATGAAATTCTGTTAATGCAACAGATTTTGGTGGTTTTTCTTCATCTCTTTGTACAAGAGATTTATCAAATGTATAATCAATAATTCGACTATTTTCAAGAAAAGATTTTTGTACATTAACCGGATCAATTTCTGTATAAAAAAGACCAGCACCAGTTATCCAAGCAAATTGTCTATGTAATAATTGTGTTGTTGAAGATTTTCGTTTAACATATAATTGAATTTCACTTTGAGAATTTCCACTTGGAAATTCTCGATATTTTAAATTTGGTAATGAAGCATCACGAAAAAAATTAAAAAATGTTGTAAAATAATCTGATTTACGTGATGGATCAATTTGTTGTTCAAAATAATATAAAGCTCTAATAAACAAAAACAAAAAAAACATTCACACATAATATACGAAAATATTTCTAACGGGTGTCTTAATATTTTGAAAATTTCTCCTTTATTGTTCCTGTCATTAAAAATCTTTTTTCTTATAAAAAGATAGCACTGGAAATTTTCTACAGAACCACCTGTAACAAGATCATAAAACTGAATTCGATTTTTTAATTATCCTTTTTTATAATTCGTTCCTTGTAAATTGTAGCGCTTTTCATGCTACATCTTTTGGTATATTTTGTTTCTAAGTAAAGTGAAGTAATAAAAGCATTAGATGCAAATCCGACCATCTATTATATTCAACCTGTTACAAACGACAACTTTTTGTGCATCTTTATTTTTCAATTTTTTTCGAATATATTTTTATGATCTTGTTATAGATGGTTCTGTAGAGAATTTCTAGCGCTATATTTTTATTAAAAAAAAAGCTTTTTAATGGCAGGGAGAATAAAGAAGAAATCTTCAAAATATTAAGACATCCATTATATATAAATATAATTTTACTTTTGTGTTGTAACAACAACAAATACATTTGTATTATCTTCATAAGCAGATTTAACATCACAATAAATTCCTGTAACACTATCTCGATTTGTTACCATAATTGTTTTAAATGATTGATAAACTTCATTACATAATAATAATTCTCCATCAGATCGAATTAATATTTCATATATACTTCCATCTTGACCAGCAAGTAATGCAACAACATCATTGTGTTGAATAAATCGATTACACCATGTAACATAAGCAAGAGGAAATGTTGTTGTATTTCCAAAACGAATTGGCTTTTTATTTAATTTTAAAGAATTTGTTGATGATGTTAGAATGTAAACCTCACGTTTATCACGTGTTGATACAATTACTAAACGACCATGTGGATCAAGAAATACTTTACTAATTACATCTGGAATATGTACTTCTATTTAAAAAATAAAAAAAAAGAATTTTTTTTAAATATTTAAATTGAGAATTTAACCTTGAAATAATGATGAATTTTTTGTATCTTTTGATAATTCATCAAGACATCGTCGTTGTAAAGTTTTTTCATTTAAATGTAAAATAAAAACATTATTTGATACAACAAGATTATTAATTTTTGTATTTCTATCCAATCTATAAATTTTATTTATTAAAAAATAAATAAATAAACACGATAAAAAAAAGAATTTACCTCCATGGAATTTCACTCTTTAAAAAAATTGGTTCAACTCCAGCATCTATATTCGAATTCTATAACAAAAAAAAACAAATTTTCTATATAAATTAAATTAATAATCACTTTTTTTTTTCTTTTAAAAAAACAAACGAATTACTCACAGATTCATCAGCTCGAAATGTTTGTTGTGCTTGATATTCCAATTGTTGTTGAATATTATCGCCAAGCATTTTGTTTATCTCTATTAATAATAATACAATTAAATAAATATGAATTAAAATTTAAAAAAAATTTCTTTTCTATCTTTTTTTATTTACTAAACAAAATATAATTCATCTAAACAACATAGGAATAGCAATCTTATTCAAAAATAAGGAAAACAAAAAAAGAAAATTAAATGTTTGTTGATAACATTTTATAATTGATCACCGTCGTTCTTCAAAAGTTCTTTTCAATTTTCCATCACTAGCAATTTTTCGTTGAGAACTAAAATTTAATTAAATAATTAAATAATTTCTTTTTTTTTTAAATAATAACTTACATATCTTTGAATAATGATGAAACACGATGAGAAGCAAAAATAATAAAACCTAAAAAGATAAATGTAAATCTTATTCATGTTAATTATTTATCCATTTTCTCTTGTTATTATATAATTCATTTCGACTAGATTTGTCATTTAAACTGTTGTATATATAAATAAATTTTTTTTTTTGGATTTAAATATAAACAATCACTTTGGTTTTTTTTCGTTATAATAATAACTACAGTGAATAAGAAGAAATTTTAATGAAGATTATCGATGATTTATATAATATATTAGTAGATCTAATCTATTTTTTATATAGACTAATATTAAAGTACTGCCTAAAATTATAAGAACATACTGTTTATTATTGTCTTTCATATGCTTGCTACTTCCATTATTTGTATGTCTGAAAATATGTGTTTAAGTGTAATCTATTCAAGGATGCCGAAAGATATAGTCATTAGGAATTTCAAATTTGAGAAAATGCATCTTTATTTAAAATCATGTATTTGAAAACCGTGACTAAAATATGCGGTTGTAGTTCGGTAGTGTTGACTGTTAAAACAAAACTATGATTGAATGTGCTTTTGTTTAGATCTGCATTAGATAGAAGAGATTTTTTTGTGACAAAAAAGAAATACTCTTCTATTAAATATAGATTTGAACAGAAGCGCACGCATTTATAGCTTTTTTTTTAGAAGTTAAAAAACTGAGCTAGAACAGCACATCAAACATACGATTTTAAATAAATATACATTTTCTCAAATTTGAAATTCTCCACGATTATATCTGGTTGCATCATTGAAGAGATCAAACTTAAATAGATATACTTGATGGCATATCGTTTTTTAAAGTGAATAATTGAGTTTGGTTTATTTCTTATACGTTTTTAATTAAACTTTTTTTCTATAAAATCGAATAAATGAAGCTCTAAAACATATCAAGGCTATTTTCTTGATCAATCGTTGAATAATTAAAAAAAAACAAAGACCGAACAATCATTGTGTTTTAACATCACACAACACACAAACATGAATAATTTTGGATGCAAAAAGCAGCACTTATACTTATTAACCACTACAGATGGTAAGCATTTGGATAACATCGAAGAAAACAAAGCAATTAAAAAAATCGCTGCATAATATATTTCTATATATAGAAAAAATACTAAATTTCTGTATTTCGACTAAGAATAATAACATTCAAATTGCACGATTTTTATATTTATCTCATAATAAAAATATTTTTCGAATAATCTGAAGATTATAGGGCAATTAATCATTAAAGAAAGAACATCTTAAATCGAAATTATCGATTATGAATTTTTTTTTTCTATATAAATCTACAAAAACTAAGCATAATGAAAACAAAATACAAACCTACAATTCTAATATATCCTAATACCACAAAAATTGCCAATTATTTTTCACATTGATTTCTATCATCAATAATTACATGTTCATTAATATTTCCTTGAAAATCTTCTTTTATATTCAATAACGAAAAAAAAAAGACCTATTGAAATTTGTTTAACTATCTTAATCATAAAGTCCACAATTTAATCTTTACTGATAAGAAAAAACTTTTATAAATAATAAATAAAAAAAAAACTTCAAAAATTTTCATACTTAGTCCAAGAATAGTACAAGTTAAACGATGTGTTGATGAATTCGCTTTTTTTGCTCGATAAAACATATAAGCACCTAATGCTGATGCTGATGATATTCCAATAATATGACATGAAAAGCAAGATGATGATTTATCAACACTCATTTTCTATATATATATATATATATAATAATTCTTATCTGAAATAATTTTTTTTTTGTTACGATATACAACTTATTCTTTATATATGAAAATATTCAATCAAAGCGAACAAGAAAAAGAAGAAAAAAAAAAAAAGAAAAAAAATTGTTGAATCTTTTTTGTTTTTTTATAATCTTTCATACTAATAACAACAAAAGAAAAAATTATTCTTATTTAAATTTTATATATACATATATAATCAAGAAAAATGAAATGAAATACTCTCACAGAGAGAAAAATAATATTTGAATTTCTTTCATCTTAAATTCGGTGGTCGATATAAATGAAAATTATGTATATTATCAAGATCTCTTGGCCATCGTTGGATAGTTATACAAAATGGTTCTATTGGATGCCAAAGTGTAGCTAATGTTGTACGACGATTTGCTGTTAAAGTATTTGGAATAAATAAAGTATTTCCAGTTGTTGTCGTCGTCGTCGTTGGATTATTATTTGTTATTGTTGGTGTAACAATTGTTGTCGTCGTCGTCGTTGTTGTTGTTGTATTATCTGTTGTCATAAATTGTGGTAATACAATTGAACGATTTGTTAATGTTAATTGAAATTTCATTCTTTGACAATCACGTGAAAAAAATCGTATTGGATTATTTGGACATGGTTTAATCATTTCATCAATATGAACTATTTTATCATCATATGAATATAAATTTAAATCAAGATATGGAGATAATGTATGTGTTATTGTACGTAATGGTAATTGCATAAGTAAACGTTTTATTGATTCATAATCACCGGTTGATGTTGAATGATAATAAATATGTTCAAATTGACGACGACCAGCATATGTTGATAATGGAAAAAATTCTAAATTTTTAGAATTTATTAAACCATATGATGATGAATAACGAAAATCATCATTATATTTTTCAAATATATTAGCTAATTCAATAGATGAATCATCATATATATTAAGTATTGTTGATGTATGAATATTATAAACAACAAATAAAGCATAATGCATTTGTTGTTCTTGTTGACGTTTATTAACAATTGTTTCATGAGCAAATTTAAGTAATATTATATTATTTGTTAAAAATTGTACTTTATAAAATTTACTTGCTAAATAATCATTAAATGAATGAATAAAACGTAATTGTTTATTATTTTTTTTTGATTGTTTATATAAATATGTTAATAAACGTTGTTTTAATGTACATAATTGTTTATCATTCATTGGTAATAATACTTGATTTTGTATTAATGACCAATAATCATCAGTAGAATCATTTATTGTACGATCTGTTGATGAATCTATTCGAGTTAAATTCATAGGTTGATCATCATCATCATCATCATCGTCATCATCATCATCAACAGCTGATATATCATGATCGTAACCTAAAAATAAAAATTTGTTATTTTAAATATGAATTATCTAAATAGCTTACCTGATGTTGTTGAATTTGTTGGATATGTAAGAAAATCTCGTCTAATAAGTCTATTATCACGTTGAAATATTGAATGAGCAAAATTTGTTGGTAAATCATTTCTTTCAGTAATAATATTAAAATTAGTTTGTTGTTCTTCATTATTAATTAAAATTCTTGTTGGAGTTGGTGTAAATGGTCTATGAAGTTCTTCACGAACAAATGAATTTTTTCTATGTAATAATTGTCTTGATGTTTGAAAATGATTATCATTTAAATGATCACGCATACGTTTTCTTTGTTGATTATCATTATTATCATTATCATTCCATTTTTCAAACATTGTTGATGAATTTCTTTTTAATGTTTTTCGATTTAATAAACGTGGTGACATTGTTAATAAATGTTTTGGTAAACTATATTTATATAAAAATTCTTCTTCAGTTTGTGCAAATTTTCCTACAGTTAATAATTCAATTAATTTACCATTTTTTTCATCAATATGATATAAATGTAATTTTTGATGTTGTATTGATAATATAGCTAATGTTGAATTATATATTGTTAAACCAATACGATCAAATTGAAATTCAAGTTGTTGACATATAATACCACGAGAATAATCAATAAGAAATATAAGAAAATGTTCAAAATAAAATCTTGATAATGGATTAAGATCTTCATTTGATTGCACTAATTGATTATATGGTGGATGTTGTTGTTCATTAACTAATTTTGATGCACATACTATTGCATATTGATCACGAGAAAAAAGACAATATATATGATTACGATTTAATGAATAACCCATTGATGATGAACGTATTTGTATGGTAACATGATGTTCAAAAATTTGATTAAATGCTTGATCACGTAATTTTTCACAATTAATTTTATCAGATTGAATTTGTCGAGAATTATCACCATTTTCATCTAAACGTGTATAATTTGTTAATGAAGAACAATGAATTAAATCGGGAAAGACACGTTGAAAACCTAAAATTATATTATATTAATTTTTCTTTTTTTTTATATATATAAATATATAAAATCTTCAATATATTTGATAAAAATCAAAGGGATAAAATACAATAGGGCTTTTTTTAATACGATATGTCATAATACAAAGCGATGTCGCAATTACGCATACATAGAAAAAAAAGAAAAGAAAAACCCGTTATATCTTTTCGGGTAATCTAGTCCATGTATTACGTCTATAATATATTTTAAAAAACTCTACTCATTTGTTTTTTTATTTAATATAATTCTATTAAAAATTAAAATTTTTTTTCTTACCTTTATATTTGTAAACAATTAAAGATTCAAGATCATTTGAAAAAGCAAGTAAATATTGTCCATTTGGTGAAAATCTTCTTATATATACAGCTTGTGGTACTGTACACATTAAAATCGAATAAGATGGATGAATAGCACGATAGATATTTGTACGTCGTGCAATAAAATTATTTATTCGTGATTTTGTATAACCAAGTTCACGATCACGTAACCAACATATTAAATTATGTTTTGGTATTGAACGATATAAAAGATTATCATAATCATCATCTATCATTGTACGATTTTGTGTTAAAGTATTAAAATAATTTCTACGTTTTGATGAAAATGATGTCATTATTGTATTATTAATTACATATTTATAAAAAAAAATGAAATTTCTTATTCTTTCTCTTCGTCTCCCTTCTTTTTTTTTTATTTGAAAAAAAACCTTGTCATATAATCATATGGAAAGAGAAGAAAAAGAAATAAATGATTTATGTATATATAGATTTTAACGATACATAGATAACACTACTATCTATGAAATAATTTCTATTAATTATAGCGAATAAATGATAAAAATTTATAGAAAAATTTTTTTTAATTTTAGAAAAAAAAAAAAATTTTTTTCGGTTTTATTTAAATAAAATTTCTTGAAAAAAAATCATATAATTTCTATATAAAATATATTCGCTACAATCAATGTATAAATAAATACAGAAAAAAATATGGTTGAAAATTTTGTTTTCTTTTTTTTTTTCCTCTTACTTATAGATTATCATTTATTTCTTTCGATGTTAAATTGACAAGATAGTTTAAATCGATATTTATATTATAAAAGAATCTTTTTTTAGAATTAATACAAACCGTCAATTGACGTGTCTGTTTTTCTCCGTTTGTATGTATATAATTCTAATATTATTTT
>JAJEKB010000237.1:0-26475 GCA_022393335.1 Macrotrachela quadricornifera | reverse complement strand
AAAGTCTCAAATTGGTATTATTTATAAGATTCTTTTTGTTTTTGTTTTTTGAAAGAAAACAAAACATATATAAGCTTTTTTTTGGGGGGTTGAAACTTTATAGTATTGTTGGATAATACGTTCAATCAATATAATATTCTTTTTGTTTTTTTCTTGTTTATAGCTCTTGTAGAAGAAGAACCGGAAGATGATGATACAATTGATTATATAGCTAAAGAAAATATGTATGTATGTGAAATGGATATAGCTCCTGCATTTTATGGTGTTTTAATTGGTAAAAATGCTGAAAATAAACAAAAAATGGAACAAGATACAAATACACAAATAATATTTCCTCGTCGTGATGAAATAGGTACAGTTAAAATTCGTAGTCGTACAAAAAAAAATATACAAAAAGCTCGTACTCAAATTGAATTAACTATTGATCGAAATCGTCAATTACAATCATTTACACATTTTCTTTCTATACCTATTTGTCAATCATCATCATCATCAAAAAATTTTAAAGAAAAATATGAAGAATTTAAAAAAAATGTTCTTGAACAATGTTCAGATGAACGTGGAATAACAAATGAATTATTTCAACAAGCAAATAAATTACATTTAACAATTGGCACATTTGTTTTATTATCAAAATCTGAAATTGATTTTATAAAAGATACTTTAGAAGAATGTACAACAAATTTTCTTAAACAATTTATACCAACAGATAAAGAACGTTTTATAGTACAAATAAAAGGACTTGAATTTATGAATGATGATCCAAGTTTTGTTGATGTACTTTATGCTAAAATAAAATTAATTGATCAAATTAATTCAGATCGTTTACAAAAATTTCTTGATCGTTTAAATGATGAATTACTTAAAACAGGTCTTATGAAACAAAAATTTGAACGTATTAAATTACATATTACATTAATGAATTCATTATTACGTAAAGATGATACAGGTATATTAGAAGCACAAAAAACAGTTCGTGGAAGAGTTAAAAATCAAGAACGTGAATCATTTGATGCAAAAAAAATTTTACGTCTTTTTAGTCAATATGATTTTGGACAAATTGAATTAAATGAATTACATTTAAGTATAATGCATGAACCAGATCGTAAAACAGGTTATTATGGTTGTGAAAAAAAAATTTTATTAAAACCAATTAATTAAAAATTTTATCAACATATATAACTTGTTAAAAATTGCTCTATTTTTTTTTGTTAAATAAAAAAATATCGTTGTTTTGTTTTATTTTTTATCAATGAATTAGAATACTTTTTTTTAAATATTCAAATAATATGAAAAATTAGACAAGTGAACAATTGAAATGATGTTGATGTATAGCAGAGATGTTTACAGGAAAGAGCAAAGCAAATATCAGCACGTTCTTAAAAGTTCAGATATTGATGTTTATTTGCAAATAAGAACATTTCGATTTGGCTCGCAACTATGAAGGAAAGAGATAAGTAATGCAGATAATGTATGTCGTCAGCCAATACATACAACTATTCTACTTTTATGATATACGTAACGTTTAAATGAAGTAGTACAACGAAGAGAAAAGAATAATAAAATCATAATAATAAATATATATTTGTAATTTTTAGTTATCTTCTTGTTATTCTACTACACTAAATAAAAAAAAAATTTGTAATCATTATCACTATCTACTGATTTATATTTTGATATTTTTTCTTTCTCCTCTATTGATGAAAATGATGTTTTGTATTTTGTTTTTATCTCAAGTATTTTTGCTGCTGTCATCACTTTATCATTTATATCTAATCAATTATAACAACTTGTATAAAAAACTACTAAATTTTATATTTTAAATAATCCATCAACAAAAAAAATTAATGTGCTGATTTGAATATAAAAATTAAAATATTCTTTTTATTATGTAGGGCATTCACTCATGTCCTGCTTAGCATTGTGATGGAGGGCAGGACAGAATAAAAATAAAACTATTTTTAGACTACTAAATTTTCTCAGAACAGAGTGAAAAAACGTGACCTTTAAACTCTTCTGATTCACAATAAATTTAATTGAAAGACTGTTAAAAAAGGCAAAGAATAGTGTTCATAACTTCTACAGTATAATATAAAAGTAATTTTTTAATTATCATGAAATAATTTCATGGTATATACTATGCTATTAAGAAACATGCAGACCTGAATAATTTTTAGGATTAAGATTTTTATTTTTACTTTCACAAAATCAACTCTCTACTATTCTATTAAACCTTTCCGGTCAGATGTTGCCAATTGGCAACATTGAGCTAGTATTTTGCAAACGGTTGACTTATAATGATACTATATAATTTTTTAACAAAATGAGAATTATGTCAACATATTTCAGCACACAGTCATGCGTTCATAACATGAATAAGACATTCATCGAGAAAATGACTGAAATTATACGTTATGCCTCAAAAAAGCTTCCAAATTGTAAAAATGTTTTTTTTTGTGTGTCTGAACATTCAATGTCAGAAACAATTAGTGGTTAATTTTCTTTCATAGAGCTATTGTATATTGCATCAATAACTGGTACTATTTAGTATTTTGGAACAATAAAAATAGTGATGTTGCCATATGGCAACACCCGACCGTAAGGAGGCAAAAACTTCTAAAACTATTAAAACATCAAATTCTGTTATATTTTCGTCGAAGTAAAGCCGAAACGATCGATTAGGTATAGTTTCTTATGGAATCCTACAGTATAATACAATTTGATGTTTTGATAACTTTAGAAAGAGAATGATTTTTAAAATTTTTGTTTCCTTACGGTCGGGTGTTGATATATAGCAACATCAAACCCTTTGGTGATGAGACATTTTTTTCTTTCGAAAAATATATTTTATCCATCTTCATGATCTAGAAGTATCAGAAAAGTAGGAAAAGATTTTTTCACAACGTATCTAATGATAGCCGGTCGGGAATGGTTAAAGAAAATACATTTCACTACAATGAATTGATTTTAAAAATATATATCATATGTATAAAAATAACTATTCTAAATTGAAATGACTTATTGTCAATACTATTTAAATATGTGTCCTATTTTAAAAAGAAAATAAAAATGTTAATCTTTTCTTACTATCTCTTGGTGTTTTTATTATCTTTCAAAGTATAAATATGAATCTTTATCTCGTACGCATTCTTTATAGACTCATCATAAGCATTTCGTACATTGTTAACAATCTTTTTAATAGAATCCAGACAATAATATTAATTGATATATATTATGGATTATTTGGAATGTACTATGCATTTTCATTAATACTTAATTGTATGAGAATTTATTAATCTTATTTAAGGTGAAAAAAAAATACCTCCAATCTTAATAGATGTTTTCATGATAAACTAAATCACGAATATAATTTTAATTATTAAAAAACAATACCTATATGACATGATACATTTCATCCAATAGATCTCTTCACTTAAATTTTGAAATTATTAATTTCTTTTTTTCTTAAAAAATCGTACACTTTATTTCGAAAACATCAGACATAAGTAAATAATATATAAAAAACATACAAAACAAAAGAAAAAGAAAAGTAGATATATTTATATTGCAATACATTAAAAAAAACAATCTATATCAGATCAAGTTTTTCCAGTCGAACGATACATTTGAACAAGATTGAAAAATAGAATTAAATTTTTATTATCTGTCGATTGATTTTTCAATAATTCAGTCATCTAACATGAAAAAAATAATTTAAATATAAAAGAAAATTTTAAACAAACCTCTTCTAAATGTAGACATAAATATTCAATAAGTCGATTAATAATTGAATGATCTAATTCAAATACTTTATTAATACCCTATAAATCAAAGAAAATGATTAAACAAAAACAAAAAAAAAAGCAAATCAATTTATATTTACAGTATTAGTTGATGAATATTCAGCTAATAAACTTTTATTATTTAAACGTCGTTCTAAATTTGAATAATGTAATCGAACACGTTGAATTTCATCAGCAAATAATAATGTACAATTTTGAATATTCTAAATTTAAAGAATTTTTTTTTTCATAATCAAAAAAAAAACAATATATTTTAACTTACGATATTCAAATTCATATTATTATTTGTTAATTCAATACATAATAAACATTGATGTTGTTCATTTGATTGAGATGAACAAGCTATTTGAAAAATAGTTGCAAGAATTTCAAATGAACTATTTAAACATTTATCAATTATTATATCAAATAAACAATTTAAATTTTGTAATATAAATGGAATAAAATGTCCATAAAAAATATGTAATAAACGTGGATATTGTTCAATTAATTCACTTAAATATGTATCACTATGAAGAAAATTTGTAAATAATGTTTCAATAAGATTTATTAATATTGTATGTATTTGTGATTTTGTTTCAAATAATCGATATGTTTCACTATGATTATTATCCATTAATAAATGACCACATTCACCTATTTCTTCATATGTATGATTTAATAAATGAAAATAACGTGTTCGATCATATTCAATTGATGATAAACCTATTGAATTAGATGATAATGATGAAAGAGATGTTATATAACTAAAGATTTTTTCATGATCAGTTGAACAATATTGACAATCGAAATGATTTCGCGGAAGTGTTCTTCCTAGAATACAACAAAAAAAAAATTAATAAATATATTCGATACATTTCTCTCTAAAGAAGGAAATGTAGTTTTGAAAGATATGTGGAGTACCAATTATGTTAAAAGATGAGAAAGAAAATTTTATTATTCTAGATGTGCATAATCATACACATGGAAATCTATAATAAACTTATATATAATCATTTTGAATGGTTTCGGATGTGTATTAGCATATGAATAATATATATATATTTAATTATAGATATAACGATGATAGACGATAAGATTTGATTATGAATATATGATATTTAATCTTTAATGCATTAGTAAGTGTGAAATGCGTTCTAGTGATATAAATTTGAACCGAATCAGAACATGTTTAATTAAAATGTCAACGTTATGAATGCAGTAATATTAATGATCATATATCACTGTTCAGCGCATCTGTAAAATCGAACACTATCCTAAGATATTCAAAGCCAATTCTCAATTCAAATCCCATGTATTTAATTATTCTCCACTGATAAAATATATAATAATAAAAAGCTTTTGACATACTTAAATTTGGTGTATTATTTGATTGATTAACATAATTAATTTGTTTATTTTGATTAGGTAAAATAAGTTTAAATTCATAACCATCATTAATAATTCCATAATGTTGTAATGTATTTAATTTTTGACAATGATTCATTTGTTCATTTGTATTATCAATATCATTTAATAATAAATTAATTGAATCTTTATATGAATCATTTAATGTTGTTGTTGAATATTTAATTTTTTTATTAAAAAAAAATTGTGTTAATAAAGATTTTTTTGCTAATGGAACATTTGATGATGATGATGATGTTGTTGTTGCTGTTGTTGATGATGAACATGATGATGATGATGATGATGAATTATTATTTAATTTAATATTTGTTATTAAATATAATTGACATTGATTTTTAAATGACGAAAAATTTAATTTTTTATATAAATATAATTGATAAAGAATTTTTTCTTTAACTTGTGATATTGTATCACATGTTAAACATGTTACATTTAAATAAAATAAATCATTATTTAAATTATTTAAATCAATATAAACAATTAATTGTATTGAATTAAATATAATTGATTGATCATGTAATATTGTATTATGATTTAATGAATAATATGAACATGTTTGTTCAATTGAATCAATTGGACCTGATGAAATTTTTAATTTTAATTGATAATATAGTTGAAAAAATAATGATGTTAATTTATTTGTTAAAAAATCATCATAACCTATTAGTATACATATAAAAAAATAAATAAAATCATTATCAAATTGTAATAATTTTTTAAAATTATTTTTTTGTGTTAATAATAAATTATTAAGAAGAATTTTATTATTATTATTATTGTTATTATTTGGTTTATATAAAATTTTATAAAAATATTCAATAAATTCATCATTATTTTCAATCAATAAATTAAATTGTTCAATAATATCATGTCTTAAATGTTCTTTTGGTATGTCATATGAATGTGTTGATAATGATTTATAAAAATAATTATAATAACATAATTGTAAATAATTTATATATGAACGTATTGATATTATTGTTAAAAATGATGAATCATGAATATTTGATTCAATTGTTTGTAGTTTTTTATAAGTTTTTATTGTAAGATTATTTTTATATGCATCTTTTTCATTTGTATTGGAATTTTTATCAGAATTATATAAATAATGTCGATGAGATTTTTGTTGATTACAACGAATTTTTATACAAACAATAATAAGAATAATTAATATAACTAATAATATTGTTAATAAACATCCGCTTATAATACCTTAGAAAAAAAAAAGAAAATAATTATATTTTACAAATCGTTATCTTTTGTCGAATATATAATAATAAACAGTATTTTAATCATAGAGAATAAATTTTAAAAATCATGTTTGAAATATTTTAACAAATATGGAAACAAAAATTAGGTTGTATGATACTGTTTTATGTTCGTATACATCTATTCTTAATACTTTCAAGAATACTGAACATTATCATACGAATTATATTCATCATTTATCAAACATTCGTGAATCAGTTGCAGAGATGTCCATTGCGTCGCGACAGTTTTTCAGTCACGATGGACATCTTTGATTCGGTTAGTATGAAAATTTGTGACATGCTCTCATCTCCAAAAAAAAATTTTTAATAAGCATTCATTTTCTTTAGTACGACAACAATATTGAAGAAATTTAACTTCTTGCTCCAATATGTATAGTCATAAAGATTTTTTTCTAATGATTAAAGCGAGTAAATAATTCAAATAAGTTAGTTTTGTAAATTAATATAATATTATAAAAACTTACCAAGAATAATAAGTTTTTTTGGATATATCATATATCCAATATGTGAATGTATATTATCAATTGTAACTATAATCCATGGATGTTCTGAATCATAACAAAGACGATTTGTTTTTGAATATTTTTTTGGACGATATACTGGTGGTTGACAAATAATTTTATCTGATTGAAGATGAAGAATAATACATAAATCACATCCAATATGAATATTAATATCATTTTTTGTATGTCCAATAGTTGTTAAATTAATTCCATGAATAATTAATTCATTTGTATATGTTTGTAACATTGGTTCAAGTTCATAAATAATTGGATCATTTATATAAATAATTGATGATGTTTTATTAAAATAATCTAAATGTATAATAATTTCAAATATATTTTCATAATTATTATTTTCATTTAAATTTAATTCTTGTAATGTTGGTGTTAAAAATATTAAATGTGTTTTATTTTGAAATATAGGTGATATAAATATAATATGTTGAAAATCTAAACGTATATTTTGTATAATATGAAAATTATCACCATGAATTATTAATTGATGACCACCACTTATAAAACTTTTAAAATGATTATATTTATCAAATGAATATAATATTGGATTAGAAACAATAGTAAAAAATTTATCAAAATTTATTTTTGTTTGATGATCAAAAAGAAATTTTATTTCTTGTGGTTCATTTAATATATTAGAAGAAAATTGACTTGTTTCACATTGAATTTTTATATCAGATATAGATAATAATTGACATGGACGATTACCAATTGTTATTAATATATGATTATTACCTAATGTTAAATTTTCACCATGAATTGTTAATATTGTACCACCACTTTCAATACCAATAAGTGGTTCAATAGAATTAATTAATGGATTTATATATGATATTCTTTGATCATATGATATTTGTGGACCATTTAAACCAAATTTTAATTGAACAAAACCAGTACGTGATATTGTACCTGCATTACCTGATTGACAGACAATTCTAAAGAAAAAATAATAATTATAAAAGACATTTGAATGGAAATTTTCTTATTATTTCTAAAACTTACTTATTACTTGAACTTTCTTCTTCAATTAAATAACATGGTATATCAATTAAATAAATTGATAAATTAAATAAATCAAAATATTTTCCTTTAATTGTTACTAATGTTCCACCATTCATAGGTAATAATAATGGTTCAATTGATTCTATAATAGGTAATAAACATTCATGATTATTTGAACATATTAATTGATTTGTTATTGTATGATTTTTAAACATACACATATTATTACACCATATACAACCAAATGATGAATCAAGTTGTAAACATGATGTACAATTTAATGCCATTTGTTGACAATCATATAAAGATATATGTGTACGTGGTATACTTAATGAAGTTTTATTTAAAAATTCAATTGATAAATCAAGATGTAATGGTTTTGATAATATTAATTGAGAAAAATTTTCAATATTTATTAATTGAAATGAACATTTAATTAAACATAAATTTTTTTCATTAGTTAATTTAATAAATATTGATTTAAATGAAATAAATTTAAAACGTTTTTTATAATCATTTAATTGACATAAATTAATATTTAAATCATCATAACATTGTTCAATATGTATAATTAATGTTTTATTTGTATTATAAATAAGACGATTTATTGATTGTTCTAAATACATTTTTGGACATTGATTTATATTATTTATAAAACGTTTATGATTAAGAAATAATGAAGTTTTTTTATTTTTATTTGATATACAATTTATTGTTTGAATATTCCATATACATTCTTGAGAATATTTTGTACATGATGAACATGATAGAAAATTTGAACAATTTATTAATAATAAATTATAATAACCAAATGTTATATTCGTTTTTATATTATTTATTGATAAAACAACATTATATGCAGCTAGAAAAAAGAAAATACATGAAAAATTTTTAAGAATAAAAAAAAAATTTTTTTATCTACCTTGATTTATATGATTTAATGTAGGTGGTAAACATTGTATTGTTGTATTATTAAGAAGAATAGCATTTGTATAAAATATAATATTTTCTTGATTATTTAAATAAAATTGACATTGATATTTATCATGAATATTTTGTAATGGAATATTTAAAATAATTTCAAACTAAAATTAATAAATTTATATTTTAATTTATAAAAAGAAAATTTTTACATGATTATTTGATGAATGTAATGATAGTGTTTCTGGTATAACACGTTCAATATTTACGCACATATTAATATCAGAAGTCTTTTTATGTTTTGTACATTCAAATGTTGGTGTACATCTAAGAAAAAATTTAATAAGAAAAAAATGAAGTAAAACAAAAGAATTTTTACCTTTTTTCACTAGAACACCAATGACAAAGATTAATATGTGAACATTCATCACATGTTTTATATTGATTGCATGTACTTAAATTTTGTTTTATTATCTATATTAAATATGAAAAATCTATAGTTTATAATCAGATTAAGAAAAAAAAAATCCGGTAAGATGATATTTATCTCGTTAAGTAAGACTTATTCAGATTAAAATAATTCAAAGATTCAATTTCGTTTGATGGTTAATGCAAATATTTTTTTATTTCCATTCATTTGGAAGTAATTTAAACGAGAATTAAAATCAATATTTGATATTTTTTCTAAATATGTATTATTGCATATCAATACGAAAAATTGTAGAATAAAAATCGATTTCTAAAATGTATTATGTTTGTGTTTTATCAAATTATCTCAATTTGCATTTTACAAAAAAATCAATATCTCTCAAAAACTAAAAAACCTACTAGAAACATTTTGTTTTTTCTCAGTTTTAAAAAGGGATACAATTGTTCTTCATTGCATTACAATCTTTTGATTCAAGACGATGTCTTCAGTATACAACAAATATATAACAAGAAAGGAAAAAAAAGTAAAATTTGCAATATATAATTCAATGATTCATTCACTTATCTAAGTGGATCAGTATTTTCAATCTATTAGCTATTGTCGGTTATTCTACAGTGAAGAACAGTCTATCAGAATGAAATGAAGATTCTACTCAATCAAAACGAAAACAGTGTTTGATTTGTGAACATTCTATGGACAGGAAAACTTTAACTCAATGTTATAGTTATTTTGCGTTTGTTTGTACTGAGCATTCTGTTAAACGTACTTTTTGTACTACTTGTTCTATATAAAGAATATTATTTTAATGATTTTTCTATTAGGTCGAAAATGAAAACAGGATATTTCAACAGAAGACTGATTCAAAAGCAAAAAACATTCCTTTATGGAAACATATGTTGTCGGTATAGTACCTAGAAAAAGGATAGTACTATTCGGATTAAAATGCTAATAACTTCATTTAAATAAGAGTTTCAGTTTAGTTCAATATCATATTTTATGAAAAATTATTTAAGAATTTCCATAGCTATTCATCCTTCAATTGCCTGTTTTATATCTTACAAAAAAGATTTTCTCAATACTTTCATCTAAATTTATATATACAAAAATTTTCTCTATTCATGTTTAGAAAATTATTCGTTCTTAATAAATAAAAATTAGCTTTATTTAAAACAAAATAATAATAAATGTATTTTAAATTCTTATACCTGATTATTAGTCAATACGATAAGATTAGCATTTTTTAATAATGGTTTATTATTAATTATTTTTAAATCAATTATTATTAATGATGGAAAATTTTGTTTTAAAATTTGATTTATATTGGATTGTTGAAACTATTATAAATATAGAAACTTTTAACAAAGAGAAAAGCAAAATAATTTGAATATTTACCGTATATACAGTTCCATGATCATCTCCTAATACGATCAATACATCATTTTCAATTGAAATTATTTCAATAGCTGTATAATTAACTTTTTCATTTAATTCAATAATCGGTTCAATTTGTTCTAATGATCGATGACCACCAATTGGATATTGAAAAAAATTATCATCATCATCTGGACAATAATCATGATTGATATCATTTAAATTCTATTTTCATATTAACACACAAAAAAAAATTAAGAATTTATTTCAATATTTTTTTTTAACTTACTTTATTTGATATACAATGTGTATCAGGACTAATAAAACCTAATCCACGATAACCTTTTCCATCAACAAGACAATGTTTTATTGTTTGAAAAAATGCTTCACGTATTGAATCAATTGAATATGCACATACTGCATGCGATGTATTTGTTGAATTTGCTAATGTTGTATTACGAAATATTCCATATAAAATATTATTTTCTTTTGAATATTTTGCTGTTATTAAATAATGATAATTTTTTCCACATGTTATTGGTATTTCAATATAACTTTTTATAATTGATTGTTTTAATGTTTGACAAAAACGTATTATTTTTGTTTGTAATTTAAATATACGTGTATGATGATGATCTGTTTGTTGAATTGTTAAAAAATATGAAATATTTTTATGTTCAAAACCATATAAATAATAAAGAAAAAAATCTTTGACTAAACGTATATTTAATAAACGTAATGTATATGTTGATTGTTGTAATGCTGATTGACCTGAATTTAAATTAATTATTGATAAAAAATCTTTATCAATTAATCGTCCACTTATTGTTGGAATTTCATAAAATGGATCACATAATAAATCATATGTATTTGATAAATATAATATATGATTATTTTCACTTATAAAACCAATTGAAGGATAATATGGTGATGATGATACAATACGTTGTGTTGAATTTTTTAATAAATTAAGATTAATTATTGAACGTAATTGACATGAACCACCACGATTTGATGTTGAACATATTAATACTGAATCATTAATTAATAATAATAATTGATTAAATGTATTATTTAATGATGAAAATAGATATGATGTTATTGGAAAATAATAATTATTTGTTAATAATGATGTTTTATTTGTAATTAAACAATGATTATCATTTTCTATTGGTAATATATTTATATATGATAATATTGATAAATCACTTGCATTTAATGAATATATATGATTAACAGATGCTAAAATAATTGTATCAGTTAAATCATCATATACAAAACGTTGTAAGGAATTTTTAAATTGTATATTTATTGTATTAATTAAATTTATTAAATTAAAAAAAATAATTAAAAATATTTTAATATGCATTATATGACATGGAAATGAATTGATCTAAAAAAAAAATAGAATAAGTAAATTCAATGAAAATGATTCGTTGTCTTCGATTAAGATTGAATTACTATGTTAAAAAACGACTGAATATATATATATATATATATATATACATACATACGCGTGTGAATAGATAGAAATCATCCAATTTACAGCTTGCTCGCTTCTTCTAGTACAATGAACTTAATATTATTAGGCGTTATGAGAAAAAAAAAGAACGAGAAAAAAAAAGATTTTGAAAATAATTCAAGCATACATAGGACATGCTCATCTCATGTTCATATATATAATCGATCAGGCAAAAGAAAAGAAAGTAAAAGGATTGATGCATATTTTTTGTTTCTTTCGTTTTTTTTATAAATGATGCAATGTATATAAAATAGATTGGAAAGAATAATCTTGTCTTTTTCTTTTTATAATTAAACAAATCTATGAAATGGATACTGAAAGAAAAGAAATGACGATAAAAATTTTCTTCTCTTCTTTTCTTTTTTTTCCTTCTTTTTTATAGAAGATCAAACATATCATAAGACGAAGGTTATCGCATTTGTTCATTTATTCTTTTTCACGGTCAAAATAATGAGCGGTGTATGTAGAGAGATTAGAACAAATAGAAAATATAAACGAGTCATTCGAGAAGAAGAAATACTTAGAATAATATTTCTTCTTTTCTTATTGTTACTGTTTTGAGTATAAGTAAGATAAAACGAAATGAATTAATTAGAAATATATAAAAAAGAAAGGTCAAGTTTAATTAGCTGAACGATACGTTCCAATGATGAATAAAACAAAGGAAGTTTTTCTCATTTTTTTTTTCTAGACGAAGACCAATACCAATTATCAAATAACGGTGTCTCGCCGCCTCGTGTCATATGTGTCATCAACGGTTAGTATCATCGCAAACGTTTATATATACATACATATATGTATGCATATACATACAATTTCACTCATCACCCATTATCATTGTTGTCTGTATATGAATATATCGTCTTATCTTTTTTGAAACAAACGATTTTTTTTCTGTTAGTTTAAAATGATAATTTTTGAATAATGCCTACAGATATATGTATATAAGAGAAAAAAAAAGGAAGAGAAAGTTTTCAGGTGTGAAAACTTACGTATGTTGAACAATACATTTATTCATGTGGAATCAAGATTCTTTGCATACAATAACAATGAAAAATAATGTGAAACAATACAGTATAAGCGTTCAAGCGCGTGTGCATGATCGAGAGAAGAAAAAAAACAAAATCCGGAAAACAGGCTTAAACCGGAACATGTCTCAATTACTCGGCGATGCACGAATGAAGCAACTATAGTCGTAGTAATAGAAATAGTTAGACACAATACCTGGGAATAGACAGACGACAAGAGGAAATTCGACAATCTCCCGAGAGAGTGGAACGACGGCAAGACAAAAGACTAAGAGAATTGGATGTTCATCTCAATAGTCAGACATTAAATGAGAAGAAAAAAGAGAGAGAGAGAAAGAGTCTAATCGATTTCCGTTTCACATTGTTGTTCTTACTGATGGACATTATATTCATTGGACATTCACGTGCATACACACTATTATGATAGTATTCAAAAGCTAAAGTTAAAAGTCACATATATATATATACAATGGCAACAACTGTTGAATCTCTCGCCTCGTTTTTTAATTATATGCAGACAATAATAGATTCATCTAAATACGTCAAACTAATCGAAGGAAATAGAAGCGAAGATGATGAAGATGAGCATTTGCACTAATAATTGTCTATGTATCAAATATCAGTATCTCGTCAAGGCTTTTCCTTATTCTCTTATTCCATAACAAACTACAATCATCATCATTATTATTATAGATAAGCAACCATGCACCACTCAAAACAAATTGTCTTTACTGTTGCTACTATTCAACTTGAACGTACGTCAATCAACTTTAGACGAATAGACAGGCAGACAGAATAAAAATATAAGAAAGAAAAAAAGAGAGATCGATTAGATGCCTCAAACTGTGTTTGAAACAAGTACTATAAAATCAAGCTGTCTGACATGTTCACAACGAATAAGTTAATTCCCTTGTGGTGACACATACAGACTGATGATGGTGGCGTAAAGGATTAGACGACACATAACACGACTTTAACAAGCAATTAGATTCGCTACAAAACATATATATATATATATACACATCGATTTTGCATGGCGTATATGTAAATATATTCCTCTTGTGGCATACCATGTCTGTGATGAGACACACATATATATATATACATACACACATGCACACTCAAGCATCACGCGATCTTAGATGAAGAGAGATGATGGTCATCTCTTCACACATTCCACATGCAATATATACATATATATTTTTATATGCGTTTTTATAGAGAGAGGCAAGAATTGTATCAAATAAAAAAGATAACAAGAAAAAATAATTATAAAAGGGTCACCATCGTTTACTATTATTGATTTGATTCGGAAACACTGACATCCGATTAGAGAAAAAGAGACATAGACAAGCATAGAAATCAACTGACCACCATTATTATAAGAGAGAAGATTGCATTATCAAACGAACAGCGGCGACAACCCAATACAGACTCATATAGCATAATTGTGTTAGTTATTCTAATTCGACACTGTCTTTCTATATATTGTATGTGTGTCGATTTCGTCCGTGAACAATTTGATTTATTCATCATGTTGTCCGTCGGTCGTCTCAAGCCTGTGTACGTGCGTACGCGTGCGATGTCGATTATTTTATGTCTAAAGCAAACCATAAAGCAACTTCTAATGTGCAATCATAACAAATTAGATATTTCTTTACATAGTTCTTAGCTTTAAAAAGAAAGAAGAATGAATAAATAAATGGCATCGTGCTTCTCTTATTGCTCAATGAATACAACAACAACCAAAAAAAAAAAAACGAGAGAGTTATGAAGATATGCATATCTATCTATCTATCATTTTTTGCTTCTCTTTTCTACTATAAACAACAATTACTTATGTAAACATTGTACACTACTGTTATCATCACCAACAGCGCGACGTTAGACTCCTTACAGCATTTTATATGTTAGATAGTAGTGAGAAGTGATGCGATCTTGTCTCGTTTACATGAGACTGTAATGGAGTTGAAATGACAATGACGGCAACAACTCCCGTTCATTAGTCTCATTGAAGATGATGTAATCAGTTTATCTGGAATTTTTTTTTTTTTGTTTTTTCTCATTTCTTTTTACTTAAGCAATGAAATAATATATGGCATTGAGCTAACTTTGCTGATCATATATGAAAATAGATAGATATGTATGTTGATCAGATCCTATTCATTATATAATTACTTTCTCACTGCACATGCGCATATCTAGTCATCGTCTCTATATTTCGAGCACATTAATCTTCTGCACTATGTATACAATGTATGTTGACACTGTGAAAGATAGATATACTTGAACTAAACACCATCAATATGAGCAAATCAATCTAGCATAAAATCTCGTCAAGGATGATGAATAGATAGAGCGAAACAAAAGATTTCAACTTACTTCTTCATTATTGGTGGAATAGAATAGCAGTGGCTATCATTAGGGTGGAGCAATGGTAGTGTGCATACAGTACTAGTAACAGCGGTCACAGCGGAGATGTGACGCAAGATCCGAGATGCCACAGGCAAGTACCAAAAAAAAAGAAGAGAAGTAGTTATCTCCCACAGTCATCAGATCAATCGTCGACAATGGATCGAGTAGATGAACAGAGAGAGAGAGAGAGAAAAAGAGAAAGAGAAAGAAAGATCAAGCTAATCTAAGACGTGCTGACGACTTTCTTTCTCATAAACAATACAGTAGATTTGTTATTAAAGACGAAAAAAAACAAAATCAGAGATGCGCTTTGAAGATGATCAGGTATCCGATTTAACAAGAAGATGTGAAAAAGTTAATATATATAAATGACATTAGATTTTCTAATAAGAAATTAATGTTCATTCAGAATAAGAAATAATATCTTTTAAAGTAAGAAATTTTTAGATAAGAAAAGAAAAATAAACGTGATTTTGTCATAAAAGCACGTTCTTACAATGATATATTATTATAAATATGTATACTACTCGCTCGATCGCCTTTACTGTCCGAGAGGCAGTTCATATACATCAATGATGATATGATGATGATGATGATGATGATGATGATTGCAACCATATTACATTGCGAGTTTGTTCAGTGAGATGACAAGACAGACAGGCGCTTTTTTTATATCAAGCGTATGCGCAACATGACACAATCATAAGTCGAAATCTGTCTTATTTATTATTTCATTCTACTATTTGAAATCTATATACTCAATGAATAACTAAAAGCTATGATGAATATACTATGTATATCCTCGATAATTTTTAAGTATTACACAATAAATACATCGTTTATACGGTTCATCAAACTGATTGACAGACGGGAAACTTACTTGTCCAAATATGTGAATGATTTTGATGGCATAATTGAATATAAAAAAAAGAAAATAATTAATAAAGGGGCTTGGTTTCTTCTTAAACGAATTTATAAGAAAATGATGATGGGGTGGTAATGATGGTCAATATTTCTCTCATATTTCTTTAAAAATATATGTACATATACGTACTCTCGGTGTGAAATTGTTACAACAAAGCGACGAATAGAACAGGCCAAATCATTAAAACAGGAGGTACTCTCTTTTACGAGTACTCTATTGTTGAAATAAAACGCGTCGTTCAATTGTAATGGGCGTATATAGAAAAAAAAAGGAGGAGAAGAAGATGAAGAAAAAAAGAACGATTGACGTTCTTTAAAGTGGCTTCGATATAAACGGAGAAGACGAAAAAAAGAAGAAGGGCGGCAATGCCGGCCAAACGATCGATTTTCTTTCATCAATTGACAAGACAAGACGCAAATCTATTATTATCTACACAGGACTTAAAAATTTGTTCAAATAAAAGAATTACCACAAAAAAAAAAGGTAATTGTTGAACTAGTTGGTTCACATTGATACAGTGCTAATGATAATGATAATGATAATGATAAAAGAAAAGACATTAACGCAAATAGTGGACGAAAGTGAAATAATTAGGTCAAATAGTTGTCGCCGCAGGAGACCATATTCTTTCTCTGTCCATCTGTGAACGTATTTTTATTTGTATGGAAAGATAGATTGAATTTCTTATTAGAATTTTTAGTGTGTAAATGAACATGAGAAGAAGAAGAAGGACAAATGTGACGTAAAGGACAAGTAAGAATCAAAACTCGGAAATCACACTGTCACTTGAAGACACGGAAACGGTACTACTTGTGTCTTTGTCCGGATTAAACAAGAAAAAAAAACTAAGAATAAAAAGATGAATGAAAAGACTTCCTATTACTCATGTAAGGTTCATTGAACACGACGTTTTGTCTCAAAACGGTGATGTTCTCATACTATTGTTATCATCGAGAAGTTTAGGATGATGTATTCAATACTTGTCATTCTCTCTATTATACATATATATGATGCAAACTACTGCAACTACTGCAAAAAGCCATCGGCATTTACAATGATGAGATGAATATAATATAAATATGTGTTGTATGACCACTGAGAGTGAAGGAAAGAGAGTTGAAGGAAAAAGTAAAACATTGAAATTCACTCTTTAGACCAAACATAACCAAAACGATCGTTTATTTACCTTCCAACGTTCAAGAGTTTCGACCGCAACCACTCAGTCTAATTGATAACACATCTCATTTGGAAGCCAAACGATCTATGAGGTTGATGGTCTTTATTTCAGGACAGAAGAAAAAAGCAAGGAGACAGAGGGAGAGAGAGAGACAGAGAGAGAGAAGAGGGAGAGAAAGCGAAAGAATAGGTACGAATACCAATTATATCATCGCATGATGCACATATTAATGCCGGCGAACTAGCCGGCGCCAAGCGTCTTTTTGTCACGCAAGCGATCGCCAAAGTACGCTTAAGATCAAAGTATTGAAGAAGTAGTCAATTAGAATACACAACAAATTTTTTAAATATGTATTCGGTCACCAGATGTTTCTTTACAGTTGATCAGCTGAGTTATAGAGAAACAGAAGAATGTTGAGAAAATTATTATTTGTTTTTGATTGAATCATTCATCATTCTGATGACATGAACATATATCGTTTTGTGTTTGTATAAGGTTCATTGCCATGTCAGACAGACAATTAAACGACTTTTCTATTTGCTACTGTTGATATATCTGTTTTCAATTTGATTCCAACCATCCACTTGAGAAACAAAACGATAAGTTAAAAGAAAAAAAAAAAGAAATGCTTATTATATGTGTTCTATCATGATGAACGTGCTTTTTCCTTTGGTATGTGATGCTGACTCGATCTAACTAATGAGTTTCTACGACATGATTAACTGCTTGTTGAACCGTGATCTACCGTGGCCTTGTACCGCCGGTAGGGTCATCTTTTTCTTCTCTTGAGAATGTATACATATATATGTGTTGCAAAAGGCAATTAGTTTGGTGATGGTAATATGTGAGGCCATGACTGTTGTGTTTTCCGGCTAAAAGAACTTGAAGTGTTTCCCCTCGTCTAATTATGCATATGCACAGATGGTAGGGTATCGAAATTCATTCAAAGTGATTTTGTGTGTGTGCGCTGATTTCCTCATCTACAGTCACTTATTCAGTAAATTGTATCATTCACATTCCGCCTCCCAGCGGTAATCAACGTGCACACGCACGCATACACATCTATCAATTGAGAAGACTTAAATATTCTTTTATATATTTAACAACAGTTGAATATGATCTCATCATAAATTAATCTTAAAGAAGAATTGAATCAGTTGATCTAGAATCTCTATAAGCATCACTAGTTATATTTACGGTCAATACATCTTCATTTTTGTATATTTTTATATGATTTTTCTAGTTATTGTTATATTAGCGGCATTCTTATTATTGATCGTTATTCCATCTGTCGAAGGATAACAGTTGACATGCAAACATAATATATTGCAATTGACATGTTAGTTGATAACACCAAACTTCGATTAATTTTTGAAGAAGACAAAGAATTCTCTAGTGTTCAAAATGTAATTGAATGAACATCGATGTATTAGATGATAAAAAAATTGTTTGTTAAATAGAATAAGGATTTATTCAAATAGAAAAAAACAATAAGATTATTATTATCATCGATCTGATTATAACACTTTAAAAAAAAGAATAACAAGTACTTTATCAATATAACTGAATGTTCATTCAATTTAAAATATCAATTATAGAAATTATAATTTCAATAGCTTTATTTTAAAAATTCTTTTTCTGGACTTTATATTCATCAAATATTTTGCTACTGACACATGTGATAAGAACTTACGTCAAATGACTATCTCAATGATAAATATGCAAAAAGTCATGTCTCTCTGCTTGATAAGGAACTAGAATAGACAAAATCAATTTTTTTTCCTCATCACGTTTATTTTATATAATTATTCAATTAGAGTAATATAAAAAAAATTTAGATACATTATTTGATAAAATAATCAATATAAAAAAACAACAAAGAAACAATGAGTATATTTAAATCTATCTTGAAAAGGTTTGTTCATTGTTTTGTTTTAATTCTCATGAATAAAAAACAAAGGAATGGACAAGTTAATTTCGTTACATATAATAATAAAACAATAAGTATATTAAAAGAAAAAAAACAAATTAAAAGTCATAGAGAATATTATATGTAATAAAAACAACACATTCTTTTGTCATTATCATAGCTTATTCAAAAAAAAAAGACTAGAGAAAAAAAAAGAAATATATTTACAAATGATAAAGATGTTCTTTTGTATATATTTTATTATTGAATATCAATTTTATTCGTTGTTCTAGTTTAATAAATATATTAGAAGAAAAACAAATTAATTATGCACCGGTTTTGACTTGAAAAAAATAAATAAATAAAATAATTCATTATATTCTATAATCGTTCAACTTCAAAATCTTTTTCTTCTTGTATTCGTCCAGCTTTAATATCATCAATTGCAGCCCATAAATCAAAAATAAATTCATCTGTAAAATTAAATGCACCTAATTCTGATTCATCAATAGCCATAGCAAAATCACTTGGATTTTTTTTATTTTCTGCTAAATCCCAAATTTGTCGTGCTAAAAATAACAGAAAAAAAAATATAAATTTATATAAGAATACTTTAAAATAAAATATATGTACCAAGATCAGAATCATTTATATTCATATAAGTTTCAAGAATATTATTAATACGATCAATAGCTTTTGTCATTGTATCATTAACTTCTTCAATACTTGCTTTACCATCAGCTTTAAAACGAAGAGTTTTGGTACCACTATTCACATCGCTTGGCTTACGACCACGTTTAGCTGGTTCAATTTCTATAAGGAAAAAATTAATTTTTTTAAATAAAATATAATTTATTATCATACGAAATCCAAAAGCATTTGGTTCAATTAAACGCAATTTAAATGTTGCACCAACAGGAATATCTTTTAACATTTGAGCTACTTCAAAATGTCGTGTATCAACAACTGATTTATCATTTATTTTTTCAATATGATCACCAACTTTAATATAATTTTTAAGTCGATCAATAACACTTCCTTCATTAATTCGTTTAATAAAAGCATAACCTAATTTATAATGAAATAAATAAAAATAATTTATTTTTGTTTTATTATAAAATAAGAAAAAAAGTAAAACAAACCTGCTCCATTATCTGTAATAGTCAATCCAAGAGCCATTTCAGATTTAACAATATCTATTTCTTTTGTTTGTCCTTTAACATGTGCAAATATTAAATCTTCTAAACCAAGTTGTCCACCTAATAATTTATTCATATCAATTTTATGTGTATTTAATGTACAGAATAGAATCTTAAAAGCAAAAAAAAAAAGTAAGATAAATATCGATGTTTTTTTTCGATATAATATAATTCATACTGTTGCTGCTGGTATTTCAAAACAATCAGCTACTTTTTGATATAATCCTTTAGCATTACTAAAACCTGATATTAGACCAGTTGGACTACCATGTGCTAATTGACAATGAAATACAAGTTTTGGTTGATCATGTTGTTGATTACGATTAGAAGAATCAGTAGTTACTGGAAGACGATTATTTGAAGAAGATTGAGAATTTCGTGGTGATTTTTTCGAAGAATTTGAAGCGGATGAACTTGTATTTTCATATGTTGTTGTTGCTGATGATGATGTTGAGATAACATCACTTGCAGAATCTTTTTTTTTCGATTTTCGTGAGCGAAAAATTGGCATGATATAAATAAAGAAATTATATATCTATGATCAAAATAATATTATTTAAATGTTGTAATAACATCCGATGATATAAAAAAGCGAATATACTGTTATATATTCACAGGTAACCTTATGTCAATATGAGTTTCGTCTTTCTCAAATCTTTATTTGAAGTCGGATGAATAAATAAAAAAAAAGGATTTGATGACAAACATATATTTCATTGGTTGAGTTTTTCAAACAATGAAAAAAAGGATGATTTTAATAAAAAATATTGTAAAAGCGAATGTCCTCCTTGACAACATATGCAGTTATGGTTATTATTTAGAATATAAGAAAAAGAAAACTTTCATCATCTAGTATTTGTGTGTTTTTGTAGTTGAAGCCCTTATAAGAATGTTGTTATTATAGAAGAAAAGAATATAAAAAAATTCGACATATTCTAACATTATGTTAAATCAAATACAGTTTTAAAAATTTTTCATTTTTTATCGTCGATTATGGTAAGAAATTATAATAAACTTTCTTTTAATATTTGTATTTATATACATATGTATATGTATGTAGCCAACAAAAAAGACCAAATCAGCTAAAACAGCACGTTCACCAAGTGCCTCAAAAAAACGTAAAATTCGTGCTAAAAGTGCTGAAGAACGTCCAGAAGTTGATGTTTTATCACCAGCTGCTATTATTAATGCATATTATATATGTCATAATGTTGCCGATTGTTTAGATGCACGAGGTTTTCCATGGGAAGGAGCTAAAAAGGGGAAGAAGAAGAAGAAAAAGAAGAAATCATAAATATTCTTTTTTTATTTTTGAATTATCTTTTCAATATTGTGAATACATTCATCTTATTTTTATTCAACTTTGCCTTATAAAAATACAGAGTCTTATATAATTTTTTTTTTATATTTCAAGTGAATAAATAAAATAATATTCTTCATACTACAATGTTTCATTTCAGGTTACAAATGTTGTCTATTCTCATTCGAAAGAACAAAAAAACGGAATATAAATATTGCTATACTTAAAACATAAAGCAAAGTGGGATACACAAAAAAAAAGTAATTATTCTGCATAAGAATATAGAAAAAACAACGAAACATCAGCATGAGACAAAAAAATCCACTGTTTACAAAATAGAGAATAATATTACAAACGTTTCGATATTGTTATAAAATAGATCATATTCAAATTGTATATAGGTGCATTCATTATATAAATATTAACAAATATATCAGACAATAAAATCAAAGATTTTGATCAAAATCTTGAAACTTATTCCATAACAAAACTAATATTTTTTTGTTATAGGATCTGTTCTAAGTGATGATGATGTAATAAGATAATTATAAACTGCATAGTAATGAATAGCAGCACCAACAAATACAAAACAATGCCAAATAGCATGTGCAAATGGTATAATACCATCACATTTAAAGAAAAAAACACCTGAAAGAAACATAAAACCACCAACACCCATTTCAATTAAACCTTCATGTTCAACCTAAAATAAATAAATATAAAAATAATTATATTTTTGTTTTTTTTAAATATATTTATACAAACATACCATATCTATTATAACAATAGCAGGAAAAAGACCTACCACAATATAACAACATGTTTCAAGTAATTTATATTTTTCATGATATAAAATCTGATATGTTATGCCTAATAAAGCCATGATCCAAACGATAGTTATTGTAGTAGTTGTTGAAACATTTTGTGCTGGACGTAAAAGAAGCCTTGAAAATTCGAAATGAAAATAAAAAATATTATAGAAAAAATATCATTTCATTTTTACCATGGTGTATAACTCGAACTAATAAAAATATAAATAACAGCTCGATCAATACGATGTAATAAATGTCTTATTCTTGAATCGCTGTGGAAAAAGAAATAATAAATAAAATATTTTCATTATTTATTTAATAAATAATAAATATTTCATTTATACCTATATGCCGGATGAAAGCATGAACAGTGAAAGACAGTGGAAAAAGAAAAGAGTAAAATGAGAGCATTGCCATAAATAATACTACTCCAATATTCTGCTGATGTTTTTGCACGAACTATAAGTTGTTGAGCAGCAATAAAAGATGGAATAATAAGACAACCGTGTGTTAAACAATTTGCTGCATGTTCTATAAGAAGAATGTTTATATACATACGATTAAAATTGAATAAAAAATTAATATACCGTAGACTGTAGGTATATAAGCTCGATCAATTGCTCGTTCATTCATAAATCGACGCCAACATTTGTGCTGTTTTTGTTTAGTTTGTACTGGTGATGTTTGAACACAATTACCATAGATATGTACATTGGCACCACGTTTTTGAATATGCATGTTCAAAAATAATGAACTATAAATAAAACAAGAAGAAAAAATACATGTAAAAAATTTGAAAAGAATTATTTCAAATATTACATTTTAATTGGAAGAAAAAAAAATTTTCATTTTTTGTCCATTATAGAATATATTATCTAAATATTTCCAAAAGAAAAGTATATAATGAAACGATTAGAAAATAACTATGTACTTTCAAGGACAAAGGTTATCAAAGAAATGAAAAATTTTCTAGTGCAACCAATAGATCCATTGATGGAAAACATGCATGCTGTACTAATAATCAGTCAGTCACAATAAATAGAAAAGATTTTGTCAAATAAATGATATGATACCAAGATGTCGCACTACACTAGAACAATTTTTCTCTCCATTCTGTTATGTTTTCCTTGATCTTATTAGAATTTACAAAACAATAGCAGTATTAGATTGAGATAAATATACAAGAGGAATGTTTAATCAAAGGTATATACTATCGATTTTATATAAAGTTTTAGTAATTAGTTATATATATACTTTCAAGAATTAATTAGATGAAATAATATCCGTTAGAAAATTTTTATTTTTTCAAATGATTGTAAATGGTTAGATTCTAACTAGATCATCTATTGTCAATTGAATAAATAACAAACTGTACAAGATTGAAGAATAGAAAACTATTTTCTTCAATTGTCGTAATGTGAGAATAAAACTGAATAAGACAATATATAAGTTGCAAAATAATGCATTGATATAGTTACAATTTCATTTACTGTTGTATAATATAATAAACGGAATAGGATTTGAAGTATTCGAACTATAGTTACGTTATAATCGAAAGATTTATTTGAATTTCTGAGTAGTCTACATAGGAAATCAGATCAGTTTCCAACATTTATTTTTCTTGATCAGAGAAATCATATATATATATCTATTTATTTATTTATTTAAATACTAGTTCAATCTAATTCCAATAGTCTTATGCCTTGTATGTCGATATACATATGTACAAGAGACTGAGATAGATCTTTTTTATTTGCGATTCTATATAAATCAGTGCATTGTTTGTTTCATCATTCAAATATTATTTATTCTAAACTCTCCGAACATAATATACATATATCATTAATTATTAATCAGTGCAGATTCTTCGGACGCATATGAGTGTAAAATATAATTCAATAAATTTTGTGTATAAAATAAATTCTTTATAAGAGAAAAAGTTGATAACATAGATTCACCAAAAATAACTTCTTTTAGAACTGTTAAGAGTACATGTAAAAAAACAGACGAGAGTAACATTTTTCATCATTTTTTTACTTTTTTTTTTGTAATGACTTCGAGTACTTTTTACACTTTTAGAAACACTTAATAGCACTTTTGTTATTTAAAGATGTACTTAAAAGTATTCATGACGCTTGTCAAGTGTGTAAGACATCCGTTGAAAAATAAAATGAAATACTTGTTAAAATAATGTAGTAAAAAGCATTTTTTTTCTTATTTTTAAAGGATTTTTATAGTGCCTTCCACTAGTGACAAAATGATTGTGACAGTAATTACCTAAAAGTAATTTATTACCGATATATTTTGTTTAAGTTTTGTAAACAAAATCTTACCCATGCACAAGTTTTGAAACAAAAAAAAAGAAGCTATTATGTACTTCCTTCTTGATTAGAACTGTTGTCTTCTATTACACTACTACCAGAAAAATTATCAGACAACGATGACCAGCCATTCACTCTTCTCTAGCTATGGTACTAGTCTTACAATGGAAAGTTTTAAGAAAATATACCGACTATAAATAATATAAGTGCAATGGAAATAATTCATCAAAGATATATTAATTATGTTGACAAAGAATTTTAATTAAAAATATATATAAGCAATTTTCATTTGCTCTATTACTCATTAAAGATACTTATATATTCAGTATTCATTGAAAATGCAAGTTTACATTATATATTTACATTATTTAAAAAGAGCGATAAAGACTTGTTGTTTCAAGTTCGAAAATAGTATGAATATTTGTGCCTAAAGCTAATGCAGATAGGGCAAGTTGAGTTGTTGAATAATACATAGCCGATATACCAATAAAGATTATATCTGCTTTATCATTATGAATATACGGTACAAAATTTGAAAGTGACTCTCCTCGAATTACTCGATCGAGATAATGTTCTAATAATCGATTAAATGATTGTTGATTTTGACGTTGAAGACGATGAATTGTATGATGAAGTTCAATAAGATGTTGTTCATGTTTTAAAAGATCACCGTCATTCAATTCTGTACGACTATAAGTACAATCACGAAATAGTCGATGAAAACGTGTTTGAGTAAGAGCAAAATATGATGACCACAGACTAAGACATCCAGTTAATTGTCGACTTAAATCAGCTAGTTCAGTATGAAGATTAGGAATAAACAAACCACCGGCAGCATACATTTGAAGATTTTTTATCTGGTCTTCATCATCATTTGAGCATTCGTTTATACGCATTAACTAAATAATACATAAAATAGATCATAAAAAGCTTTTATTAGACTTACTGTAGCATCAATATTATGTAACATTCGAAATATATTAACTTGTTGTTCAAGAAGTGTATTATAACGATTTGAAGAGAAATGATTTTGAAACCACCACATAGTAGGTTCAAGACTAGCATGTTCTATAAGAATTCGTTGACTACTAATCAAATGATGAAAACGATTTCGTTGAGCATCAACAAATGATTTGATTTTTGG
>JAJEKB010000235.1:86128-127640 GCA_022393335.1 Macrotrachela quadricornifera | reverse complement strand
AGTTTTGAATCAAATACATGTCAAGATTATATAACTGAAAAATTTTATAAAGCATTTTATTATGGTCTTATACCAATTGTATATGGTCCAGAAAAAAATAATTATAATCGTTTAGCACCAAAAAATTCATTTATACATCTTGATGATTTTGATAATGATATGGATAGACTTGCAAATTATATAGAAAAAATTCATTCAAATTTAGATCTATTTTCAACGTTTCATCAATGGAGAAAATCTTATGAAGTTATCATTGATGGTAAAGCATTAGAACGTATACGTATGTGTGAATTGTGTCAACGATTGACCAATATAAGAAAAGGTGATATGATTTATTATGAAGATATTGATCAATTTTATGATGAACAATGTCATTATATATGATCTTTAATCAATTATTTTTTGTTTTATAATCATAAGATTAATTGATATGTTCCATTTTTTTTTTGTAAAATATCCTAACATCGTTATATCAATATTAACTTGATATACGTTATGTAAGAAAAAGTAATAGATCTGATGATATTTAAAAATTAGAATTTGGTAAATGGTTTGTTCATTTAACACTTAACTGGAGTGATTAAAGTAGAATCTACATATCTTTTAAAGTTGATTATGTCATATTGTAGAGCACACTTTGTTCTGTCAGAAAGTGTACTTATTGTTACTTTTTTTAATTTTGTACTGGAAAAAGGAATTACGGAGCAGATAGGATAGGGATTTTTCTTGAAAATTTTATATCTTGATGCTTTTGTAGAAAATGTCAGTCAGAAAAGTAACTGAAAATTAAAGTGCTACATATTTATTCTTAATGCAAGAAGTTTGAACTGTCTTTTCATCTAATTTTCAGCTATTTTATGAATAGTAGAAGAAAAAAAATCAGACACATCTAAACGCTTCATAAATTTGGAATGAATACGTTACCAAAAAAGAGTTTTTTGTTTATTTGTTTACACTATGAGCACACAAGATTTTTAAATGATACTTAAAAACTTCCATTAACTTTCGACGAACTATCGTATGGTTAAATTATATACATATGTTTGATATGATTAATTGCTTCGATAACAAATAGTTTTCAATGTAACATGTTAGTGTTAGTATTTTATAGAGATGCTAATAGATCATACTTTCACTTAAGCTGATGTATCACTACTCTAGGTTAGGTTAGGTCAGATCTGAAAAATAGACATGTGGTCAAAGGTTTAGGAATTTATCAGCCCATATCTGATCGATTGATTTTTGAGGAATGATGAACGCACATTACACTTTATCATTATTGTATTTTTTCATAGAAATCTCAACCGATTGTTTAGTTCTTTTTTGAAATAATAATAAAATAGTACAAAAATGAAAGATATCACTAAGTTGAAACAATTGCATAAGAATTTGATAATTCAATAGTTTAATCAGAACGATTTTTTTCGTATAATATTATGCTAAAGTAACAAAAACAAAAATCATATATCTCTGTTTGTATATGAAAGTATTCTGTTTGATGTCGATGATAAGATGATTTAATAGATGGTAGAAAAAAAACCTTTTGATATATTAACAGTGACCAAAGAATAAACATTACCTTTCAGATAGCATTTAATATTCTATTTTTCATCAAAAAAATTTATAAAACTTTGTAAATTAAATAGAAGAAAGATATTTTACATTGGAAAAGTGTAAAGCAAACTAACAAGATTGTCAGAAGAAAAATTATAATTTTGTAGGATGCATGTATACACCAAGTTTTCAATCTCTAAGCATTATCGTTTTGAAGATATTAATTGTGGAAGTTGATAGAATGTCACTGCACTACATACGAACAAGCCGTAAACGTCTAATAAAAACTACAATGAATATATACATTTATTTTGTTTATTAACATTTCTGATTGAAGCATTTAAGATATATTGTAGGATTTTTTTAAAACAATACATGAGTTCGATCGTCTAATATTGTTCCAATTTTTCACGATTGTTTTCGTATATAAATAAATAGAATAACATAATAAGTAAATTATTGTAAGCTATTGAACGAAAATTATATTATTGATAGTAAAAGAAATACAAATTTGATCGGTATTAAATCAGTCGGAAATCGAATATGATTTTCTCTTCTTCTTTCTCGATATAGAAAAAGCCTGGATGTTTAATTATAAATTTATATTAATTCGATTCTTTCCTTAAAATAAATTATGAAAAAAAAACAAAAAACAAGACAAAAAAAAATATATATAATATTTATTCAGTATATTATTTTACAATTACAAAATAAAAATAATAAATTTATCTAAACATTCGATGATGATATAAGATCAGTTTCAATCATTTCATCTAAACGAGTTTCATCAAGTGATATTAAACCATCATATAAATGTTCAATATCATTTGATGATGATAATTCATTACCTTCAACTATTTCTAAAAGTTTAGTTGTTTGATTATTTGTATGAATATTTGTAGAATTTTGATATGTTTGTTGAAGTATAGCTTTTGGACTTGTTGATGATGATGCACGATAATGATCATCATGTGATGGAATTGAATAACGAGAGACACAAGTTGTTTCTGGCCAATATAATTGTCCCATATGAATTTTATTAAATAAACATAAACTAACAGCACGAGCAACACGTCCTGATTGTGATATACTGAAAAATTAGAAAATTATTTAAATATATTTATGTAATACTAAATTAATTTACGTATGATTTGGAATAAAATGTAAACTACTTTCATCTTCATTATATTCTATTGTAGGATCTTCATCATCATCATCATCTTCTTCTTCTTCATCTTCTTCTCCTTCAGCTTCATCATCAGATACAATAAGACGTTCTAGTTCGAATGGTTTGACATCTAAAAAATGATAAGATTGATTTCAAATACAATTATTTAAAAAAAAAATCAAAGAATCTTACCCACAATACTATTCTTTTCAGTTTGTGGACTATTTAATTGATCTGATAATCGATTTAAAGTTTCTTCTTGCTTTATATAAATAAATAAATAAATAAAACAAATATTTAAATACTTAAAATTTTCATTAATTCTACCATAGATAAAACTAATTTTAATTGTTGATTATCAAATAAAGCTGAATTTAAATGTTGTAATGTTAATATAATAGAACGAGATTTTTTTCCATCTAAACGATTTGTAATTCTTGGTTGTTTTTTTCTTGAATGTGGATCACGATATACTTCAATAATCTAAATATAAATTATTTCAATTATATTTTTTTATTTATTTATTTTTCTTGTTTTATAATATTTACTTTTGGTACAAATACTAAACATACAGTAGCTGTTGTACAAGTAACAATAAAAAAAGATCGAAGAAAATAGGAAAGTTGAATTTGTTCAGATGGTATAAATATAACTAATGAACCAAGTGTACAACAAATAAATACAATATATACACTTAAACCAATATAGCGTGAATCATTTAATGCGGGAATTGTTACATGACGAGTTTTCCATGAAAGAAATGAACCATAAAACTAAATTATTAATTAATAAAAATAAAATATTTTTTTTTTAATAAAAATATATTTTCTTACTATTAATAAACCTTTATATAAAATTAAAACAACAAACCATAGACTCATATTTTTACTTTTACATTCTTCACGATATGGAATTATTTCTATATCTTGATTATCCTTTAAGAGAAGTAATAATAATTTTTAAATTTTAATTTAAAAAAGAGAAAATATTAATAAATACTTTTAATCGATATGATACATCATAAACAAGTTTTTGATGTATTGGATCAAATATTTGCCAAGCAACAAGAAAAATTAAATCAATAGATAAAAGAAGACCAACTATTGCAAGTAAACGAGAATCATGAATACCCTATTAAAGAAAAAAATAAATATTCCTTAATAATAAATTTTTGTTTTTTAATTCAAATAGTTTTTAAAACCTTTTTCGTTATATTAACATTTGTAAAAATTGAATGTACACGCCAAGTTTTACTAAACATTGATCCAAAAGCTAATGTAAAACTAATACATAAAATCCAGACTCGAATCTAAAATAAAATCTAAACTTTTTCATCTTATCTATTTTATTTTCTAACTAACCGGACAAATAATATTCATACTTATATTTACATATGATCTTTTCAAAAATAATGATGAATTAATACCCATTAAAATTATACTTATATAAGCTAACATACAACCACCTAATATAATATTATTTAATGATGGACTTGACATACGAATATATCTAAAATAAATTTATTTGAAATAAAATTAAAATATTTATTTGTTTCTTTTTTTATTTATTTACCTATGTGCTCGAAAATGAATGTTAAAAGCAAGAAAAATACATGATATAAATAATCCAATTCCACTACATATTGATATTGATATAAATACTGATAGATAAATATGTTCAAATTGAACTGTTTGATTTGTTCGATCTCGTGGTGGACCATTTCCTTTATAAAAGAAAATTTTCAAAATAATAATTAAAAAATATTTCAAACAAACCATGCCACATAATTGGATTAAGTTTATATAAAATCGGTGGATCTTCTTTGGATTCTAAATATTTCGCAAGAAAAATTTTCACAACAGTTAAATTACAATCTTCTTCTTCTTCATAACATGGAATTGTACATGTACCATCTTTCATCATTCGACAAGCTAAATTTTAATTTTAATTTTATATTTTAATTAAATATTTTTCTTTCTTACCAACAAATTGTTCAACGAGTACTTCGCCTATTCGTCCACCATTTAAATACCTGACTCTTCCCTAAAATATTACCAAATTGGTTTACTTTCTTTTTGTTTGTCTTCATATGTAGGACATTACAAAAGTTTTTTTGTCGAGTCCTTCTAAAATTCTCATTTTGAGTTTAAGCATTCTTTAATAATGCTCAAATGTATTTAAGAATATCTGTAAAGTTTCTGTTATGTCAGTAGAAACATCTTCTAACATAAAGAGGATGCATGTCCTTCTATAATATCAAAGTGGAACCAAATAGCTGAAGAGAGATAAGAACATCTTCATTGCTTTTTTTGTTGTTGGTTTTTCTTGATTCATTCGAATAAACGGATGAGAAAAGAACCTAACAATTTCAGACTTCTAAGTCTTGTACTTTGATACTAGATACGCGCAATTTCCTATATAATACATGACAGATTAAATCACCGAGTTTTGTATATCAATTTTCAAATTCATAATATTTTGTAATAAAAAAAATACAAAATACTCTGCAAGATGCAGCATGAATTTTCTACAATTTACATAAATCCAATTTTTTTCATAGTTATAGATTTTTCTCTGTTTTTCATCTTTTTATTGCCTGTATAGATTGTATAGCTTTTCACGCTGCAGCTTTCCACATATATCTTGTTTTTAATTACAAAAACATATTAGATGTTAAAAAAGATGAAATAAGAAAAAACGTATTTATTTTGAAAGCCAAATATGCAACTATAAAAAAAGTTAACTTATGTCGATTGTAGAACTTTTCATGCTACATCGTGTGATATATTTTGTTTTTTTTTTAAATACAAAGTACTAAGAAACTAAAAAGTCCCATACAGAACTCTGCAATTTAATTTGCTGCCGTAATATAGAAGAACCGGTCTAGAAAAAAACTTTTGTAATACTCCATATATTTACTTACAGTAGCACCAATAAAATCAATTTTTTCAATAGCTTTTTTGAATACTTCAGTATTTAATCGATCACTTAAAATTTGTGATTGATAAAGATATCCTAAACTCCATATTGTATCATAGGCATAAGCATCAAAATAATCATTTTCTAATTCCGAAAATTTTTCTAAATATTCTAAAACATAATCCGATCGATTCTAAATATAAAAATATTTTTTTTTGGTTTGTTTTTTGTTGTTTTTCATATATTATCTTACATCATGATTGTCAATAGATAAACGAGGTATACGTGTTTGTAATGTACCATTTATTGCTCGAATTAATTCTTGCATTGTACAATCAGTTGATTCATGCCACCAAGCTGATAAAGACGGATAGCCAAGAATAATCCATTGATAACGAGATCCATAAACATCTTCACGAGCTGCCTAAGATTTTTATTTAAAAAATAAAAAAAAAAATAATTTTCATTAAAAATTAATAAAAACACTACGTGACAAAACATATGAGTAGCAATTGTTTGATTAAAATTTGCGATTATTATTCGAACATCTCGACTCTTTATACAAGAAGAAAATAGAATATCTTTTTTAGAAAGTTTAATGAAAAAAAAAAAAGTATAAATTTTACTTTAAAATCTTTTAATAATGTTTGCATGTATTTTGCATTATCATTATGCCAATTTGATCCATGACGATAAGCAAGACCACGTGTTAAATTTACTTCAAATTGTTTTTTATCCATAGCAGTTAAATTTGAGAAATCATTTGCTACCTATAAATAATAAATAAAATCAATTTTATTATTATATTTTTAAATAAATCATTAATATAATCAAGGTATAGTCGAGCCAAATTTATTATCTGCTGAATCAACCGGAAATAGATTGTTTGTTGCATGAATTGCTTTTTTCTTGATACTCTTATAATTATAACGAATTAGTAGTAGTCAATCTGTATCAAAATTACTTCGATTCTAATGATTAATGTATAATTATCTTGATGACATTGTCTTCAGTAGTATGAATATCAATATATTCCATAAATATATCTCCTGGAAAAAAAAGTTATCTGAACACTATATTTTCCATATTTCATCACTATAAATTAATACCTTAAGAAAAATAATTATATACTTGGATAGTCCATAGAGTTTTCTACAAGTCTACATTTAAACAGTTTGAATCGTACTTATTTGGTAAACATAAATTCAAGCATCGTAAAAGCATCCTCATTGTCAAATTCCCCCGAAAATGCATTTTTTTTGCTCCTTTAAATATAGAATAAGTTACTAGAAAAGTAAGTATATATTCTGAAAGCGTGTGAAATTCTCTATCTTTCTGCACTATTGCCAGTTTTGACTTGCAATTATTTCATGACAAATATTTTGAATGTTGTTAATGTACTCTCACCTCTCATACTCTGCATGATCAATCATATACTAACCAAGAAAAAGATATGAGTGATTAATAACCTATCAGACTTGATTTTAATGCTGTTGAAAGTGTTTGATTTGGATAAATCCCTTTACACAAGAATATCATCCCGAATTCTCAACAACATCTGATCTTCGAAAGTGTTGCGTGAGTACATTAACAATATTCGAAATATTTGTCATCAAACAATTCTAAGTCAACATTGGTAAAAGATCAGAGTGATAGAGCATATCACGTGCTTTCAGATTATACATTTATTTTGTACTAACTTAGTTCTATATGAAAAATAAATTTAAAAAAAAATGGATGAAAAAGAAAAATTATGTATTTTCGAGGAATCTGACGATGAGGATATCTTTACTGTATTTAAATCTATTTTTAGCGAACAAGTTTAATTCAAAATCTACATATATAGCGTTGTAAGGAATTCCATGAGTTATCCGAATATATAATTATTTTTTTTAAAGCACTAATTTCTAATGATGCAATGTGGAAAATATAGTGTTCAGCTAGCTTGTTCTAGGGAGATATATAAATATACTAATTTTTCTTATTTTTTATATTTTACTCTTCGATTGAAAATTAATATAGAAAAATTGGTCTTGATTGTTTGTAAATGATTTTTATTCATTAAAAACGTACAGCAATAAATAAAATATCATTACGGCATGTTGTTTTTTTTCCAAACTAATACAAATGAAAATGTATACCTGTTAATCACAGTTTGATGTGTTAAAATGTCTTTAAAATTTTAAAAAAACAAAATCATCTAGTTCTATGTTAATCAATTTTGATCGATATGCCCAAGGGAACATACAAAAGTTTTATCAAAGGAAATGACATCAATATATATATATGATTCCAATTAGGGATTGTTCTTTAGGTTAAAAGATCGATGTGTTTAGTTAATTAAATATAATAAAATTATTTTATTATAAAAATTCATCATAGTTTTGTTTAGATAAAGTACAGATATATCTTCTATCAACAATCATCCTCTTACTAGAAACTGTTTTTATAATCTATTGGTTTAATAATTATTCTCACTAGTTATTTCGTGTGAACTTCCGATAATCAATGTATTAGGCAGAAAAAATAAACGGAACTAATAATATAGATCATTATTATTATCTATGTATATATGAAGAACGTACTTCTTAATATTATTAAACTAAAGAATAGAATATATATTATTACAATAATTTTCACAATAAATACATTGTCGAAGTAGTTTAGATAACATATATATATATATATATATATGAAAAATTTTATATGTTAATTTTGAATTATTATTGTCATAAATAAATTTATTTAATTCAACTAATGTACTATATTTATTATTATTTGATATATAAAAGAGAAAAAGGTTAATTTAAGAACATTTTAGGTTTTTATAGAAAAGTCTTCTTGTTTTTTTCTTTCTTTCTTATTCACTCTTGAGTATTATTTATGACATTTTAATTTCTTTCAAGTAATTAATAATTACAAACTTTTTAATATTAAACTAACCAGTGTATATTTTGAACCATGCTGATAGATTAAACCAAATCGTGTCCAATTAAAATATTCTAATAATTGTTTACGTACTAAATTATGAGCATGATCTGATGGTACAATATGATAAAAATATGGATAACGATCTTTAGCTAATAATGAAAGATCACTATCAGTAAATGAAATCTAAATGAAAAAAAAAAGAAAGAAAGACAAATAATTCATTATATCTTAGTTTATTTGAATACATACAACAGGTAAACGAAAATAAGTTGCTGTTTCAGATATATAACTAAGTACATTTTGACAAGCATCAGTAAGTAAAACACTTAATGATGGAGATTGATTAAGCATATTAAAAAATGTTTTTACACCGGTACCAACGTCACACTAAAATAGAATAAAAATTCATATAAATATTTATAATTTTGAATAATTTACATGGATAATTCCTTCTGTTTTATTGAGATAAAATTTAAAATTTTTTTGTGATAATAACAATTGGGAATTGACCTGTTCAAGGGCAAAATGTATTGATGGATAATCTGAATGAGTAAATAGACCACTGAGACTAATACGTTGTTGATTAGCATTAAAGTGATGATGATAATATAAATCGGCAAGAACTGTATAAAATAATACAACAATAGTAAGAAGAAATAAGCGAAATGATTCGGTGCCCATTCATTTCAATTCAACTCATCTATCTAAAAGAAAAAAAAATATTATAAATAATTAAAGAGAAAAGAAAAAGACTGAATTTATAATCATCATCAATTTTAACTTAGTTGAATGATAATAAAGCTAAATGAGAAAAAAAACATGAAGAGATAAGCTTGAATGAATCGAAACATATTTAACTAAACTCATTTGAGAATTTTCTGCTTGCTCAAACGTAACAAACATAGAAAAGTGTATCATATAATATATAAAATAGATAGAAGGAAGTGTGGATAATAAGAATAGATGTTCAGAGTATCTATCTCTTTTTTTGCGTGTGAACGTTTCACTCTCTTCACCCGTTCGCATTTCATAACATTGTTATCTAATTTACTCATTCGCTTTATGTCTCGTCAGTCCCATGAAAATCTTCCTTTTTTTTTCTGTTCGCTTTTCGCTTGTAGGTCTCTTTCTCTGTTACTACGTTACCATGCAATCAATCAATCGCGAACTAAACAATATGAATGAAGAGAATGAGAGAAGCGTTAAGGCGGGACGATACTGTAAAGAAAGACCATAAACGTAGTATGTCGCAACCATTAACTCGTCGACATATATACGAAGTAACAGAAAAAAAAATGAAGAAAATAAACAACTTCCGCCATCATTGTTCACTTAACTATTTTGCCTGTCTATCTTACTGATCACTGATGACGTAGCTATTTTCTCTCTCTCACACACATACATATATACACACATACTCTTTCATACTTTGCGTTTTTTTTCAAGAATAGCCGTTGGTGGTATACTGAAATGAGTATAGAATAATGTAGAAATATTTTAATAAAGAAGACTGACTAGAAGTTGATGAGAACAGAAAGACAGAGAGGAAAAAGACTGCGTGAGCTGTCAAAAAACAACGCGTCACTCGTCAAGACTAATTGCATCTTCGTCAAGTGAGCTTCAGTTTATTACTCTTGAACATATATAAATCTAAGAAAGTATGAGTTGTCAATCGTCTTACTACCATAATGCAACGTATATATATATATATATATATTTACGATTGCCTTCAATACTTTAATTGACATTTTAACGTGTCAATACTTGTAAGTATATAGAAAGAAAAATCTACAAAATAAGACGTTTTAGTCAATCGATCATTCTCAATTATAATATCTATTGAATGAGATAGGAAAAAATACAAAGAAAGAAAGTATGAATAAAATCGGGCTCTCTAGAGGTATAATCGATTGTTCATAACGGTAAAGAAAAAAGAAAAGAATAGAAGAAGTTTCCAATTATTCGGAAAAACAGTCATAAACAGAAGAAACCTATGAGTGTGTGACGTTATATTATCAATAGACTACTATATGCAAATAAAGGATGAGAAAGAGAGACCTAACTAATTCAACATACATATATATTAAATCTTTTCTATCTCTCTCCATTAGTGATGAGTCGCTGCGCAAGTGAATGTGTATGTCGAAAGAGAATTACTGTTGTTATAAGTGCTAAGAAAAAAAGTTCGATGAGATCTATAAGGGAATAGCAAGTAAGCTATGTTGAGTTTTTTTCTTCTTTTCGTTGATATAAAAAATGTCTTTATATATGTACGTATATGTTTTTCTGTAAATAACAAATGACATATAAGAGTCACAGAAAAATCAGTGTGTTCGCTCCGACCACTTTATTAGCCGAGCCAAAATCAATTTATTCAAACAAATGTATATATATATATATCGATTTGTCCTCTCGAACATAAACACTTATAACGATAATCATAATAAAAAAGAATAATAATACTGTACAAACATGAATATGAACTTAAAATAAATTTGACTCATCAATTGTTATGATCTAGTTGAAACTAAATCTGTTCTATAACATTGAAAAAAATGATAGTTTTATTTTTTTTTAATATAATAATAATACGCAACAGGATGTCATGATTAGACGATCGATCAATCTTCCGGATTTTAGAAGATGTTTATTTGTCCTTCATTACAATACTGAACATACCAATATAGAATGCCATATAATAAGAAGAAGATTACTATGACATATATGTTGATTATTATGGTGAAGATACACTCATCGATCGTCTATAATTATTTTATATAATAGGATTTGTTTAGAAAATGAAATGCATTTTTATAAATGAGAATTTATAAAGATTTATGAATTTCATTCAGAAACCTAAGAAAATATTATGATATTCTAATCATGTCATTTTCATGGTTATACCTTTTTTTCTCACTAGAATTAAACGATTACGTATGTTTATAAAAGATAAAAACAGGTTATTTCCCGGAAGACTTGATAGTTTTATTTATTTTCTTTTGTAGATTATTAATGAAGAAACTATTGTGAGCTATAGAATTTAACTTTCTGTTCTTAATACAATCTAATCGATTGGTTAATTTGAAAATATTTATAGTATATCTATGTATGTAAACAGTATAAAACACATTTAAATATATAGTTAAATCGCATGTTAATGCATTTTCTTGGCAAATGCATTTGTTTTTTTCAATGCCTCCGGATAAATTCTTAGAAACATTTTTCAAATGTGCATCTAATTCTTATGGTAATAGAAACAACTCGGGCAGTATGACAAACTCAACCACATTAGAAAAGACATGTGATTAGAGAGCAATATATTTTTGATCATAATGAATTAATTATCAAATATAAGAAATAAGCAAAAAATAAATTCATTCTACATTAGTAAAAGCCGGCTTATTTTTTCTAGTTCAACATTGTTTCTAAAAACAGACATTGTCTCGAGAGATCGAATTATGACAATAACAAGAATAAAATATAATTATCGTTGACATTAATTTGTTAAAAAGTATTCCATTTTTGTTTGTATATAACAACATTGTGAACTGTACTATATTGAAAAAGAAGAAACAAAATATGTGAAAAGAAGAAAATTATTTTATGCTCATGTTGAATGAACTTAAACATCCATGCATTTACGCACAAATGTTTTCTTTTGTGTGACCATAAAGTTGTGTATTAGTTTGTATTTGATACTATAAGATAAAAATATTTAAATAATTGTTTATTCATATTCTCATTCACGCACATACGATAAATAATTCCTATCTAATAAATATTATATATTTTAAAAAAATGATTCAATATAAAAATCAAAATGATAAGTGTACCGTATTACAGTGAAACATTAAAATAATGAACATTCATAGACAAAATATATGTAAAAGAATTATGTGATAATATATATCAAAGATTAATTAAAATCATGATTAATATTTATCTTTTTATAATCTTAAGTAGCATGCAAACAATGCATATATGTATATATATATATATTAGGTACTTTGTAGATGTCGTATGTGTATTATAATTAAATAATCAATTATAAAAATTTCGTTTTTGATATATATTTATGACATAGAAGTTTAAAATAATCTTTTTAAATTATTTTAATTTTGAATTTAAATTTTTTAAAAATCCAAGATTTACCAAAATTGGAAATTAAATTTAAGAGAAATGATTTAAATAAATGTTCCTTTACATTTATTGAAAAAAGATTATTTTGATTATTCTCTTTGTGGTCTCGCTTCATTGATAGAGCGTTTATATCGAATGGAGGAAAATACTCTTCGTTCACGTCAAAAATTAACTAGTGATATTAGTGATATAACTTCAGATCAAGAAAAAGAAAAAATGTTAATAAAAAATCGAAAACCAATTGCTGAAAATTATAATTTTGGTGATATACAAAAACTTCCAACTAATGTTCGAGATATATTCGATAAAAAATTTTTACGTTTATTCATTTGGGAATTATATTTCGGTGAGTTTTATTTTTAATTATTATTTTAAGAGAATAATTATTTTAATATAGGATATATTTTTTGGAACATATTTTTTGGTATTGGTCCAATGGTTATGTTTTTTCCAATGGTTAAATTAGCTATTCATGGTTATGAAATATTAATACTTTCTTTAGCAAGTCCAATTATACTTAGTTCTTCATTAATTAATAATATTGCAGAAGTTTGCTGATTTTTTTAAAAAAATATCTTCTAATTTGAATTATTTATTTATCTAGAGTTATATTGGAAAATTAATAACTCGTTTAGTTGTAATTATTAGTTTATTATCATTTCAATTAGAAGATCCTTTACTTCGATTAATCATACTTTCAATTGGTACTGCTGCTGTTATGATTGATCTTTGTACAAGTCTTAATTCAAAATATCATTCATATAGGTGAATAATTTATTTAAATTTAAATGAAATAGAAAAAGATTTTTTTATTTGAAAATTTAGATCAATTATTGTTTGGACATTGACAATTAGCCTTTTTTATTTTCTTGGTATTCGTACGAGTTTTTTAAGTATTATGCCAGCTTGGTCAGGTGTGAATGCAAATTTAATACATTTTATTATTGGGCTTGGTATAATCTTTGATCAATTTATACGAGGTATGAAAAGAAGAAATTTATTTGATAATGGATAATTTCATAAGATCATAGAATGATAAATGTATTTGAGATAGTTATCCTCAAGTATTGAAAAAGTTTATCAATTAAAATTTTTAAAATCAAGTTTTAATCTTAAAAAATTATTTTAATGTCTTTCTAGACAATACTATGCGACAATTACTGCCACCATTATCATTTAATTTGGGTTCATCAATGCCTACGCATGGTATACTATCTAATCTATTTTATTTCATTGTAAATTGAATGAATTGAAATTATTTTTTTTTATTTTATTGATAGGATTAAATCCATTACGTTCATCACCAAATGAAAATGTTTTACAACCACATTGGTTATTAGTTGGTATTGGATTTGGTAGTTTATTATTTAATCTTCAATGGGTATTTGGTGATCTATCAGTAGTTAGTCGATGGGCTTCAAATGGTTTTCCAGATCAAGCACCAGATCCAATTCCATATGGGTAAAAGAAAGAAATTTTTTTTTTCTATTTAAAAAAGAAGTAAAATATTTTTTCAAGAATTCTTGTTTGGATCGGTTTATTTTGTGGTGTTACTACAGTTACTCGTCTTGGTATAGTAACTAATCGATGGTGGGCATCAGTAGGTGCTCTTGGTTATAGTCTATTATATTTTACTCGTGGAAATATTTCATTTATAGGTAAATGAAAAGATTTGATTTAAGATATTTAATTTGATTTTATTATTTATTGAAAAGGTGGACTTAGTTTAAGTGTATTTATTGGATCAGTTATTCCATTATTATTTGATAAAATTGCTCGTGGTCTTTCTGTTCGTATTGTTGTTATTGCTGTTTATGCATATCTTATTCAAGTTGTTTATGCTGTTTGGACAAGTGCTTATAATTTTGTTCCATTTGGTGGAACATTAACACGTGAAACATCACATGTATTAGTATTTTTTAATTTTTTGGGCATTTATTTTGGTGTTTATACTGCTAGTAAGATGATTGTATCGAGTATTTTTTTTTGTTATATTTCGAGAATAATTTTGTGTTTAGAATATAATTTAGGAACATATATACGTGGTACTGTTTCGTCAATACGCTTACCAAATCGTCAAATTTGGTCAGGTAAGATTAAAAATATACTTAAATACTTGTTTTTTTTTGTTAAATTCAGTTGACAAATGTTAGCTTTTATTCCAATTATCTATTTTGCATTGATTGATGAGATTTATAATATATTTCACTAAAAATTATTGAAGATTTAACTAAAATTTTAGTTTTTTATTTCGCATATCTTTGGGTCAAAATATGAAAAGACTATTGTATTTTTAATTGTAGCATTTGGTATTGCTTTATTAATCACTTTTGTTGGTACATATTCACGTTTTCTTAATTTACCATCAACATCATTACGTCAATCAGAAGATGTTTGTTTTCGTGTTTTGAATATTTTTTATTTCTAAATTTTTGTTTTATTAATTAGCCTTCTTATATTTCTGCTGCTGTTTGGACAGTTCATTTTGGTTATGATAATAATGCACGTCCAAGTCTTGATCGTGTTGCATCCGTTCTTGCTGATACAAGTTAGTAATAGAATATGATAATTTTAATTTTATTTTAATTTAAAATATAAATTTAGATGCAGATGTTATTGGTCTTCTTGAAACAGATACAGCAAAACCATTTTTTGGAAATCAAGATTTAACTTCATATTTAGGAGAAAAATTACATATGTTTACAGATTTTGGTCCTTCAACAAAAGATCATACATGGGGGTAAAAATTAATTAATAAAAATTTTAAAATAAATTTATATTAATTTAGATGTATAATACTTTCTAAATATCCAATTGTTCGATCAGTACATTATTTATTACCATCACCACATGGTAGGAATTTTAAAAAATTATGATAAATAATATAAATATAAATTATATTAAGGTGAACTTGCTCCGGCTATTCTTGCAACAGTTCAAACAGCAAGCAAATTAATTGATGTCATTATTGTTCATATGGGTAATGATCAAGATGATTTAGATAGAAAATTACAAGCTGAAAAATTACGAGATATTATGCAAAATAGGTTAGAATTATTTTTTGATTTTAAAAATAAAAATAAAATTTCTTTTTTTTCTTGTTTTTATTTTAGTACTAATCCATTAGTTTTTCTTGGTTATGTAACATCTGCACCATTTAGTCGTGATTATCGAGTATTAACATCAGTTGCAAATGATATTGATTCAACAGATAGAGATCGATGGTGTGAATATATTTTATATAAAAATTTCATTCGGTAAATTAAAATGATTTTATTTGTTTTTTTTATTATGAAGAACAAAAAAAAAATATATTGAATTCTAGTGTTGGTTATGCTCGAATTACTCATGCTGGATTAACTGATACTGAAATTCAAATGGCTAAATTTAAAATTCCAACAAGTAAAAAATTTGAGGATCATCCAATTGTTGTTACTGATTCATCAGCTGTTACTGATAAATCACTTCTTTTTAATTCAAAGTAATTTTTTTTATTTTCTGATAATCTTTTTTTTCTATATATATTATTTTTTCTATAAAAGATTTGGATCATTTTACGGTGGTCATGGTCATTTTGATACTCATCGTTTTCATATGGATACACCAGTATGTTTTATTTCTTTTTTTTAAGAATTATTTTATTACGAACTTTTATTTTTAGAAATATTTTCTTGCACGTGAACATACAAAAAATTAATTGTGATTAGATGAAAATCATTGAACAAATTATTTGTGATTATATACTTATTGTTTTTTTTTTCTTTTCTTTAAGATCAAAATAATGTATTTCTGTACCTATTGAAAACATTTATACAAAATTTTTTCGAAGACTGACATTACATGTTTTATTAGACAATAAAAACAATCTTTTAAAGAATAAAAAGTTTTTTTGATATTTTTTCTTTGATAACATATATGAAACACTGATAAATCACACGCATAATTCAGATTCCTATTGAGATTTAAATTAACTTAGATTAACAGAAGGTGAATTGTTGGCGATTATTGAATTACGAAATATATATAATCACAAGATAAAATAACACTTGATAATAATTTATTTGAATACGATATAATACGTAAAAAAACAATTTGTCATTTTTTTGTGTCAATTTTATTTGAAAGAAATTATTTAACTTTAATGAAAACTGTTTCATGTTCTTCTTTAATAGGTTTTATTATTGTTTAATGTTTTTATTCATGAAAATTCTTTTCAATTCAAATAAAATAATATTTAATAAGATGTAATAAAATAAATCATCGGTTATTGAAATAACTAAACTTGATAATTATTCCATTTATCTTCATATTCTTTAGTGCTTAAAGGTTAATTATATTCTAATTCTCAGATGATAAGATTAATTAATATGTTGTTTTTGATAATTTTTCATAACTCTAATCAATACTTCAACCAATTTTGATTCAATTGTATTTGAAATTTTTTTAAAACTCATTGCAATATTGATTATATTCATTTAGAAATACATGAAACTGAAATTTTATCAGAAAATAGAATGAAAGAGATAAATGAAGAATTAATTTCTTTGGTAGCTATCTTATTTTTTTAGGCAAATATTATTCTAATAAAAGAAATTGTACAGGAACTTATGCCATTCAATAAAGAATACATGCAATATAAGAAAACCTTGAGCTGTTATATATTTGTCTTTCACATATCGCTTTTTTCTGTTAATGATACCTCCACAATTTTTTGCTTTCTCGAATAAAGCTTACACCTACAACTAGTTTTTATGCATATTAAATATAATTGTCCATGAAATTCGTTGATTGATTTAATATTTTGTTTTATAATGATCAAAAAGCTGCAAAAAAAATCCGATATCAATTGTATTTTATTCATTTGTTCTTTGTTTATAGAAAAATAGTACAATCACTCTTAACAACGTGGAAGTAGTAAACTACAAATAACTGGATCATGCATGCATCTAAAAAATGAATTATTAAATATAGATAAATTATTAATTTTAATAATCATACCCAGTAACAAATTCTTGTTTACTTAATTTCTTATCACCACTAATATCTAGTTTAGCAATAATTTGTTTAGCACGTTTTTTTGGATCCCATTCGCCTTTTTGATCAGTTATACCAGCACGATCATACTATAATAACAACAAAAAAGAAACATTTTTATTGACTAAAAAACATTTTCAGAAGAATAGTTACCATAGCTGATATTAAATTGGTTAGTTCTTTTCGATCGATTTGTCCATCTTCTGAATCATCCCATCTAAATTAAAGATAAAACTCGATATAATTACAAAAAAAAACAGAATCAATAATTTATAGATACTAACAAGTCAAATACAAATCCAAGTCTTTGTTCTAGATTTCCTAATTGATTTCTAACAGCAATTAATATAAGGAGTTCATTGAAATCAATTGTCCCATCTTCATTAACATCAATTCGATCAAATAATTCTCTAAACAATATCACTAAAAGATCGAAATACTTTATAAAATTATTTTTACGTAATATTTGCTTCATCCTGTGGATGTATTTTCTTATAATAATTGATAAATGTCTGTTTATCTAGTTCACCAGACGGATAATCACGAAGGAAATCCTTCAAATAAAATTTTAAAAAATCAGTTATTTTGAATGATATTTTCAAAAGGTATGATTAATACAATATACCGCATGCCATTGCTGAATTTCTATATATGAAATTTTCATTAATTAATAAAAATGAGTCAAATTTATTTTACCTTCCTCCGTAAATTTAGCATTAACTGAAAGAATATCACATTCTAAAAGATAGAGAAAGAAAAGCGAAATATGAAATATATTTTCTAGTGGAAATTTACCTTTAGGAGTCAAATCTGTATTTGTTTGTCGTTTTCTAGGCATTGTTTCGCTTGTCTATAAAGATATTTGTGATGAAGAGATGAGTAATCGTTTTTATGTTTTGTTTTTTTTTATTTTTGATGTTGCGTGCTTCTCGGTGAAATGAGACAAGCGAAGTGCATGAAATAAGTATAGAAAGTCAGAAGAAAAAAAAATTACTGCTTTATGTACTTAGGTATTAAATAATCGAAGAACGAAAAAAAACAAAATATAAAAATCTACAAAACTGTTTGTCAAATAGTCATAAGATTTTTGTTTATTGATGAAATCTTAATTTTAAGATTTAATGTACCTGCAGGATGTCTTAAAAGGTTCTATAAAAAAATAAATTCGTATAGTTTCACTATTTATCAAAGTTAATAAACTAGTTTTTTTAAGGATATAATGAATATTACTAAGACGTTTTTATGTATACGGATAAACACGGCAACTACTTTTCAAAGTTATCGATGTCAATTAAAACACAAAAAGTATTATGCTTCTGCTTTCAAAAGAACACTAATCAGTGCTTTTCTTTTAATGTTTCAGTTTCTTATTTTTTTTTTTTTTGGTGGCGTTTATATAGATTACATCGTGCAATATCGTTTATTGTATGTGTTTTGATAGGTTACTGGAAAAAAAAAATAATAATGTCAAATTTGATGATTATGAAGTTCATGAGGCAGCTCGATTTTTTTTCACGATGACCAAATGTGCTAGATTAAACGAAGTGATCTCATGAGCATAATAAATATTAGAATTGACGTCATTAAAAATCTTTTTTTAATAATATATCAGAAAAAATAGAAGCAAAGAAAAGCATACACTTTGACTTACTTAAATGTCACAAAAAAATGCAAGAAATTGAAGCATTAAAAGAACCATATTGACTAGTTTACATTTGAAATTAAAAAAAAACTGATTTTTGTGTTTTAGTCGATACTGATCGCCTTCATTGCTATTCATTAAATTTATCCATATAAATAAAAACTTTACAGTAATGTCTATCAGTGGCTAAAAAAATTAGTTCATTAAGTTTGATCAATAGCGAAATTATAGAGATTGATTTTTGTCGACACTTATAAGATACTCTATATAATCTTTAACCATGAGATGATAATACTGCAATTGATGGATGTTATCAGATTGTACAATAATAAGCTTTGAATTCTGTATTTTTCTTTTGTAAAAAAATGAAAAAAGAATATTACTTCTGAATGCAAGATTAAATAAGCAGTAAAGAAAACGCATGAGAACTCTCCTTGACAAGACTATTTTTAGACCACCAATAGAACTATATGACACTGCCTCTCTATATTAATAAGAGAGCAGAGCTATAGGAATGTAAATATTTGTTGTTTGACATATTCATTCAGCTGAAAACACACGAAGTATAATGTTTATTTTTATACTCATGTTCACTATCTGATTGTAAATGGACAAAAAAAAAATTATCCGAACACTATTAACTATCTTTTGTTTATTCGAAATTGAAGAAAAAATTGCTGAAATACAGATCGAAAAACAAGTGCCTCATCATAATAAGAATATATCTGGAAAGTTTGTTATCGAATATCCATAACTTTTTTTTACCAATATGAAGTACTGTTCTAAATAAATTAAACATGTGCAATGATTTATTTACAGTAGTACTTTCGTTCCAGTTATCACATTAGTGTTGTATTAAATACAATCATAGATAGCATAAAAAGTATCGTAATCAATTGTTTTTACTGTTTTAAAGAGTATACAGATATCAGAGCTCATAGTGAAGTATTATTATCATCCTACATTTTATTGGGCTGGTATAAAAAGAAATCTTTTAAATTCTATTATAACCTAATATGTTTATCGATGGAAACATAAGTAAAGATTTTCAAAATAGTTCAACATTAAATAAATCCTTCTCTTTTGCTTTTATACGTATCTGTATCAAGAATGCCAAAAAAAAGTGCATTTCAACAATTTCAGGTTAACCGTAGAAAACTCGAGAATGTTTTTGTGGTATTCTTCAATGAAAAGAGAGATTCATTAATATATGTCAGTAGTTCATCCATTATAACTAGTGCTGTCTTCTCTAAGCCTGTATTCTTAATGAGTATTATATTCTTTTTCAATAATAGAAGTTTACCGTTTTTCTTACATACAATCTACGATCTCATTAATCAGTATAATAAAGTTGAAAACACTGATAAAAGTTTCTAAAAAACTATCAAAAATTTGTTAAAATCAGATGGGTTTCTAATACGTCTGACAAATCGACTTCGTCAGAGTTAGTTTCTAGTCGGGAAGGGGTTACAACATAAGTCATAATTCATAAATCTAAAAAGAAATATAATAGAAAATATTGAATATAAAAGATTTTTATAAAAACAAAAATGAAAAAGAAGAAATGAACTTATCATAAGTTCATTTTCAAAGAAATCAGTCCACTGTTTTTATATAAGCGAAATTTTATGACCAATTCTTTTCACATAAGCGAAAGCTTATCTCATAGTAATTATAAGATTTCTAACACCTCCATTTTATGCTACGTAAACTGAAATGTATAGCTGAGTAAAAAGAACTTACCAGAAGCTCGAAGGGTAGAGTAATATAAAATTTCCAGTAATTCTACCTTATGTGAGAAGAGCTCTACGGTCGATTTAGCTTGTATGGAAAAGATGATACATTAAAAAAACACTCGGCTAAAAAGACTTAGTAATCATATACTGCCCATACAAAATAAACTCGATGAATGAAACTAAGAAATTTCTCGATTTTTTATTGCTAGAACTAATTGCTTACGATCATATATAACTGTAACTCAGTGTCACTCTGCAAATCTTTAATCTTGAAAAATGAATTTATATAAATAATAACTAAGATTTGCAATGGTAAACAAACAATGATCAGTTTACGTATAATTTATTCCATCTCAAATTTACTCGATTGATAAATATTGCTATTAGATATTGTCTTTCCTGTAGAAAACAATAAAGTATTCCAATACTTCAAACTATACATGATAAAAATTTCAAACTGAAATAGAAAATATAAATAATCGAAAACTGCAGAAAAATTATTTATATAAATTTCATCCTATTCATTCTTCAGCAAAAATTCGACGTAAGAAAACAATTCAAATAAATGAACTATTTTAATCTTGATTTTTTCATAACTATTATATATTCGTATACAGAAAAGAAAAGCATGCTCATGCAAGAAAAAAAAAAGATTTGGAAGAACGGAAGAAAAAGAGAGAAAAAAAAGAAACTTCACACCATTGGACAGTAGAATAATAAAATTCTGATAACTAGCAAAATGTTTTTAAGAATAAAAATGGACAAGAAAGAAAACCTAATGTTCACTGTTGATTGAAATAAGAAAACATAATAAATAATCATTGATAAACACGCTAAAAAAATTTAAAAAAAAAACAATAGTAAAATTTAATTATAAAAAAATTTATATTTCTTCTTTACCTGAAGATTGCTATTTGATGTTCTAATTGGTGAATGATTTGTTGATGTAAAACTTTCATGTAATTCATTACTAGCTAATAAATTTTCTAAACGTTCAAGATAAATTCTAACAATACGTTTTATTGAATTTAAACGATCGAATATTAATTTTATATCATTTGTTATACGCAATTGATCACCAGATAATAGACCTATTGAACGATCATTTAAATTAATTAAACGTTCATTAAGAATTTCAAGATCATCATGTATACGAATAAATCGATGAAGTTTTGTACGATTAACACTTGAATTTATTTCATTATCATTAACTGGTTCTAATGAATGATTTAATGATTCAAGATGATCTAATTGAGAATTAATATCTAACATAGCATGTTGTATATCTTCAGTTTCAACAAGATTTGTCTAATTAATATAATTAATTATATATTTGAAAAAAAATATATATACTTACTTTTATTTCTCGATGTTCACGATTTGTTTTAACAAATAAAAATTCAAATCTTTCTTTAATTGTTTGTAAACGATGTTCAATAAGAAGCCATTCACTTGTATCATCACTAAATTGATCAGCTGTATCAATAATAGATTTTAAAAGTGCTTGTAATTCATCTATAAAAAAGAATGTATATATTTTTTTTTATTTATATTTATTTCTAACCTAATCGATGAACTTGATCACGATGTACATCAGCTTTTGAATAAACACTTCGAGTTGCTAGAAAAATAAAATAAAGTTTTTTTTTATAAAAAAAAAGAATTATTTATTTAACTTACGTGAATTATCCATATTTGTAAATTGTTGTGCAGCTTGTTCAAGATCTTCTAATTGTCGTTTAAAATGTTTCCATTGTTTACGATTTTCTTTTAAACGTTCATCTTTATCATGTGCTAATGTTTGTAAACGATTCCATTTGTCCATAATATCTATATTACAATAAAATAATAAATTCAATTAAAAATTTATTTAAGAATTTTATTTTATTTTTTCAATACCAATTACAACTGGATCATTATTAAGATCATCAACTAAGAAAGGACCTAATTCTTGTTCAATTTGTTTTATTAATTCACGTAATGCTTCGATTTTTCGACGTGTTGATGTTAATATTCGAGTCTACAAAGAATATTTAGAATTTGTTTGTTTTTTCTTTTGTTTATAAAAAAAAAATTCTTTTTACATAAGTAAAATCATTAGGTAAATCTTCAACATGAACACCAAAAGGTGTTTCAGAATGTAACGTTTCTTCTTTAGCAAGAAAATCACCATTAATTTGAAGAAGAATATCTTCAAAATCAGCTAAAAGTTCTTGTGCACGTTGATATCGATCACCCCATTCGATTTGATCATATGAACGAAAAAATCGATCACGTGAACGAAGATAACGTTGTGGAGAACGAGATCCTTATATTAAATTAAAAATATGATTAAGAATAAAACAAAATTTTTTTTTATTTACTTGATGAAGATGGTGAAGCTAAATGTTTTTGTATTGATGATGTAGATAAAAATGTATCATGTAATGGTGAAGCACGAGCAGAACTTATTAATTCCAAATGTCGCTAATGTTTAAAGAAAAAATAAAAAAGATTTATTAATTATTTCGTTTATTTATAAATTAATTTTGTTTTTCTTTACATCATTTGTATTCGTTAATTTTTGTTTGAGTTTATTAATACGTTTTGTTAAATCTCTTAATTGTTGACAAAATTTTGTTAATTCATTCATATTAATAGTTAAACCTCTTGCATCAACGGTTTTATTTAATAAATAATTTGCACATGTTTGAACATATTCAATTTTAGATTTTTTTTCTTGAATTTCTCTATCCATATCCTACATAAAAGACAAAAAAGAAGTTTAATATAATATTTAATAAATATATTAAATTAGAATATTTTCACATCTAATTGTCGAAGTTTTTCATTTGATGATGCTTCTGATAAATGTTCAAGATTGGTTAAAAGTACATCAAGATCAGTTAGCCAAAGTGCTAATGAATCTTGTGTTAATTGAAAATCACCGTGTACACTTAACATATATTTAAGCTAAAATAAAAATTTTAATTAATTAAAATTAAACAAAAAAAAATCTATTTTCATACATTTTTCATTGTTTCATGTACTGTTCCATTTAATATTTCCCAACGAGAATTAAGTTCTTTAATTTTTGCTCGAATTTCACCATTAGTATCAGCTGTTGGATGAATTCGAATAATTTCAGAATAATTATCTGTAATTTGTTGAACATCTTTATCATCATCATCTAATGTTCGTTTAAAATTCTAAAGAAAATAAATATTTTTAAATGATAATCATAACAACAAAACCAAAAAACTTTAAGAACGAATTTAATTTTATAATCAATAGATTTATATAAAAAAAACTCATATATTTGGCTCTTCTCAACCAGGACTTGATGCAGTTCATAGATCTCGGTAAGCTATGTGTACCCTAAAAGATGGTTCATGCTGATGATCTGTTTCGGCGAAGACAAATAATTTTTATTTTATAGCTGCATATTTTCACAGCGTTTCGATCATGTTGTACAAAAGTGATCTTCAATTTTCACGAAATTTCCAGTATTTGCAGAATATTTAATCCTGGATAATTATTTTCTGATGGTTTCAACAATCAATTTATCATTCAATGCATTAAAAATTTGTGTCAAGTGATCGATAAAGGGACAAAATAGACAATTTGATTCATGTGATATAAACATTTGACATTAGTTTAATTCAAACTAACTAATCTATATTTTCTCAAGAAGAAAGATATCAAGTAGAATATTAATTTTCTATATGTTGTCTTAGATCTTAATTGTTTCTTCAAAATTGACATGATCAAAGAGTTAAAAAACATATAAATAAATATAATAAAACTTTAAAAATCAAACCTCAAGACTTTTGTATTCACTTCTAACAGCTTGTAAACCTTGTCCACTTGTTCTTCTAACTTCTGTAAGAAATCGTTCATGATCAGTAATCATTTTCATTGTACGTTTTATTGCATCATCAATATTTTTCCATGAAATATGAAATGTATCCAATCTATTAAATATTTTATTCTATTAAAAAGAAAACAAAAAAATTATGAAATTTTTACTCAAGTTTTCTTTTTCTTATTAAATCTTTTAAAGAAATCCAACGTTGTTCAATTGAATGAATTGTACGTGGTATTGAATCAATATTTCGTGGACGAATATCACTTTCATTTAATAAATTCTGACCAAGTGCAAGAACATCACTAACAATTGTATTATGTTTATTAATATCAATTTCTATATTCTAAAATTTTCAAAAAAAAAATATTATTTTTTTTTTTCTATATATAAAAATTTCACATACAGCTATTGACTGTTGATAGATACGTAAATCATTTGCATTTAATGCATTTAATGATAATGGTTTTTGTAAATTTGTTTCAATTGTATCCATCCATGAACGAAGATTTTCTAAACCTTGTTCAAAATCATGAAGCATTTTTAAAGTCATTTCAGTTTTTTTTATTCTTAAAAAAAAAGAATAATATTATTTTTTTTTATATTAAAGAAAAAAAAAGATTCAAAACCTTTTTTCAACATGTTCTTCTGTTGTACTAAGAATTTGTTCTAATTGATCAATTTGTTGTTTTATTATTTGTATTTGTATTTGATCAGTTGAATGTGTTTGTAAAACACGTGCTGAAATAATTAAATCATTAACTTGTCGTCGTTTATCATTAATTAAATTTCGTATTTCATTTTTTAATATATCAAGACTTGCTTCAAGTGTTAAACCATCAATACGATAATTCATTTCAACATTAATAAAATGTTCAAACCATTCAATAAGACGTTTAAATTTATTTTCAAAATCATGAAATTCTGAACGTTTTTTAGATAAATTATCAATTAATGTTATTATAGAACGTTCAGCATCAGTCCATTGAATTTCAAGTAAACTATACAAGAAAAAAATCAAATAAATAAAGAAATTGTATATTCCTTTTTTCTTTTCTTTTTTTACTTGAATTTTTGCATTAATTGACGTGTGTCATCAGAATGCAATTCAGGAGAGATCTAAAAATTTTAATTAAAAAAATCACCTTGAATACTATAAAATAAATAGAAATTACGTCTGTTATTGTTTGTCGTACACGTTGTAATTCATGTCGATGTTGAATAAGTTCACGATCTTTATTCTAAAAATCAAATAGTTCATTACTGTTTTCTTTTTTTTGTTCGTTATTTTATAAGATTTCTCTTACTTGACATTGTTGAATAAATTGATCAAGTTCATCTGTTGATTGTTGTTGAAGATTACGTATTGATTTAATAAGATTACTTAAATTATCCAATGTTCGATCAATGTCATTATAACGAAGTAATAACTATTCAAATAAGAACATTTCTTTTTTTTATTGTAATTAAAAATAATAAATAAAAATTTCATTTTTCTCTAACTTTTTCTCCCTTTTCTATTTGATAGAATTGATAATAAATAAAACTATGATAAGTAAATGAGCAGGAAGAAAAATTTTTTCAGCAGGATGAATGTTAAAATTAAGAAAAATAGATAAAAGGTTCATGCGTCTTAGAAGAAAAAGAGCAAATCAATGAACATGCACAAACGTTGATGTCTATCAAGAAATATTGTATATATGAGCTGAAAATAAATGAGCAAAATAATTTATATATTGCCAATTTTGATTCTTTATTTATTTATTTTTTTTTGCTCTCAGCTATTCATGCAATCATCGATTTATATTGATTACCTTCTCTTTCCGAGGAATTTTTCGATACTAGAATGAAAGAATAATAAGTAACAAAACAAACTATGTTAATATATTCATTGAATTAATTAAATTAAGAGAATATGAATATCTAATTTAATATATAAAGATATATTCCTACCGATATAAGTGTATCAAATCTTTGTTTAATATTAATATTAATATCATTTGCTGATCTTTGTAAATCATTCCATTCTTTTTCTAATATTGCTTGTGTTTTAGTATCTGAATGTTTAATAAGTTGTCGATTTGTTTCATAAATTTTTTCTAATAAATGTTTTAATTCTTCATTTTGTGTTGTACTTATATAATTTCCTTGTTTAATTTGATTAATAATATGAATTGTTGGTGATTGTAAATTTTCTTGTTCTAATTCATATTTATTTTTAAGTAAACGATAATAATTTTCTAAATAATTTTGATATGATAACCATAATTTAATTATATCTTTAACTTCTTGTTGTTTATTTAATATTGTTTTTATTATATTTTGCCAACGTTGTTCAAGTTTAGTAAATGTATGATGATCAATAAGTAAATTTTGTTCAATTAATTGTTTACCTTCATTAATTAATTGTATTAATTCTTGTTGTCGTTGATTAAAATCATTAATTGTATTTGATAAATTTGTATCAATTTCTAATAATCCATGATAATTTGTATATATATTTTGTTGTATAACAGATAAATTTTGTTCAATAGCTTGAATATAATCATTCCATTTTTGACAACGTTTATCAAAATTAAATTTATTATATTGATTTATTTCAATTTGTTTTATACGATTTTTAATTGATTCAATTGAATATGAATATTCAACCATAACTTCATGTAAATGTTTAGCACGTTTAAAATATAAAATAAATTCATTTGAATTTAAACGTTCAATTAAATCATGTTTTGATTCAAGTAATGTATAGAGTTCATGAAGTTGTTTTAAATTATGTGTTTCATTTTCATCAGTTATTTGTTGAGATTTAAGAGTTATTTGAACTTGATTAATTACTTGTGTTAATTCATTTAAACATTCTAAATAAACTTTTTCACGATGTTTTAATTCATTACAATCAGTTAGAAGTTTATCTTGAAATGTACGTAATTCAGAATATTGATTTTTAATAACGGAATATTGTGTATCAATCTTTTTAGCAGCTATAGGAGGTAAATAATTGCCTAATTTTTGAGAACGTTCATATATTTTTGTTATTTCAATATCAAGTTGTTGAAGACGTTGTTGAAAATCCTAAATTATGAGATTGTTTGTATTCAATGTATATTATTTGAGAGTAGATGACATTTCTTTTTTTTGTATCTCATTTTTCAAATCTTGCTTAATAACTTTTTATATTAGTGAGAGTAGTCAAAAGATAAAATATAATATTTTGTTTATATTTAATGTGAAATGCATTAAAATAAATCGAGATAATATTATGAAAATGTATTTTATACTTACTTTAGCTTTGTCTAAAAGTGATTCTATATCTGATGTAAATTTTTCTCGTTGAATTGTATACCATCTAGTTTCAAGTTCACCCAAACGATCAAGTAAATGAACATATGAACTATTAAATTGTCTCCAATTATCGACTATTTCTCGTGATGGTCGAATTATTTCTTGTAAACGTTGTTCAACAGTTGTCCATTGTTGTTGAATACGATGAGTTATTTCATTTATTTTTAATGAAGTTTGTCCATCACATTGACCAGATAATTGACGGCCACGAGAAATAATTTGATCGAGATCATGTCGACGTACTTCCATGAGTTGTAAATGTTCCTAAAAAATATTGAGAAGTGATCTAATGAATATTCGTTTTATAGAAAATTTCACATGTATGTAAGAAAAACATGATATTTTCATTGTTCTCCCTTTTGCCTCTTTCTATTTTTTTTGGGATATTCTCATATAGATATATAACTTGTATCATACTATTCATAATTTATTTTCACAAAATATGTTATCCCACATATTCTTATATAATACAGATTCGTTCTTCATTTCTTTCACAGGATAAAAAATGATTGCCGGCCAGGATCTTGAGTATTGTCTTTATATATTGCCAATATACAATCACTGACTCATCGATGCCGAATCGTTCGGTGTTATTAATTCATAGAATTATTATTAACATTAACCTTACAATTATTAGAGATAACAATTTCTTTATAAGCATTTTAAGTATTAGAAAAGGGAAATTAGTTTATACGAGGAGGCATCATATTGAACTACTTTGTCATTACCTTATAACATGACAAATGTTAATAAACATACCCAAATGTAAATGAAAATATATTTTTGGAAAATATACAAATTCATTGAATAATACATTATAGATCATATTAGATGCAAAACATGATGAAAACAAAAAACAATAAAAAAAACAAACTTCTGGGAGCAGCAATACATGAGAAGGGAAGCTCAGATAACTATCCTTAATTATTTCAAATGAGGGATATTAATATTATTTAAAAAATATTACTATTGATCAAGAATATCGTTAAAGTATGTTATCAGATGGCACAAAATATAAATTTTTATGAAATGAAATAGTATTTATAATTAATTTTTAAAAGAAATAAAATAAATTCTAAATGATTTTAATGTTACCTGAGCTTTTCTTGTACTCATTTCATAAGTTTCAACATTCATTGCACTTGTTTCAACACGATCAATTTCAGCTTCACCTTCACGTACAATTTTTTCCATTTGAAGTAAAACACGATTATATTCTTGCCAATCAGTTAAAATTGATTTTGATTTCAATTTTAATTGTTCAATTGATGGTGATAAATGATCGAGCATATGACGTAAATTTTGTATTGTACCATCTTGATCAGATATATGAAATGTTGATGATGAGGATGACATTCGATTACCATAAGATTTTAATGATGTTAAAATTTGTTGTTTAGATGTTAATTGATATTCAATATCCTATACGAATAAAAAAGAGTTAAAATAAAAAAAAAAAAGAAAAATCTTATTTACATCGCATTTTCTTATATTATCTTTAACACCAGCTTCCATATGTCTTGATCGCATAAAGTCAAGATCCGATGTTTGTTCTTGAACCCAATCGGATAATGTACGAACTGTTTGATCGAATTCATTGAATTGATCATTTAATTGTTCCAATGTCTATTATAAAGAATAAAAATTTTATCATAAAAATTTTGTTTAATGAATTTAATATTTACATCAATTCGAGCAGAGATCAATGATTTTATTTTAATCCAATCAATATTAATTTGTTTAATTTTTTCCATGTAATCAATACTTGTTAAATCTACATTTGCTTCTTGTTGAAATGATTCATTGATAAAATCAATTGTCATTTGATGATTAAGTACTTCTACACGCATATCCTACATAAAATAATCATGATATATTTAAAACAATAGATATTTTAATAGTAAAACAGAGAGACGAATTCATCCTCAGTCAAAACAAATTTTATTTCATTTAAGAGTTGCAAAAGATTTTAACCTGAAATATTTTTTATTATAGATATGTATCAGTACCAAAGATTAAGTTAATTAAAGCAATTTTGTTGAATTAACTTCGAAGAATATTGCATTTAATCCTATTCATAGTATCTACTTTCAAAGTGAGATATTTTATTTTAGCATCAAAAGTGTATGAACTCGTTGCTGATATACTTATGCATTCATTAGTTTTATACAAAATGAAATTCTTTCTATATGCTTCATTTAACAGTCTCATATTAATATACAATGTTTATGTAAGTACTTCTTCACTTAAAAAATGGAAATGAATATAAGAAAAGGTTAATTTACTCGATATCGTTTGAGTAATCTTTGTAAAGTTTCTTTATTATTAACAGGTGCACCATGATCATCATCCAATAGGCGTTTAATTGTATCAATAAATAAAAACATTTCTTTACAAGCTTGTCTTGATGGTAAATTATTAATAATATTCTGATGAAGAACATTTTCACTTCGTGTAATTTCCGTCTATATAAACAAAAGATTTTTTTTTTTGTACTTAATTTAAATTTTATTTTCATTTTACTTTAAGTGATATTAATTTACGATGTAAACTTTCTAATGTTCCTTCTGTTGTTTGTAAATCATACAAATTATAAGTAGTTAAACGTTTGATTAATGATAATGTATGTGAATAAACATCTGTGATAGTTTCAAGACGTTTTTCTATATCCTAAAAATTTTATTTATTTAAATAAATAAGAAAAAAATAATAAAATTTTTGTTTTTACCATCATTCTTTCTAATTGTTTTTTTAATTCATTAACATCTCCATCATATTTTGTTCGAGATTCAATTGAACATTGACCTAATGCATCTTCAAGATTAGCTAAATTACGTTTTATATCATTAACAATCACAGTTGCACTTTTATGACTAAAGAAAATAAATTCTTTAAAGAAAAAAAACATTTTTTTATAAAAATTAATTTTACCTATCAAACTTTTCTTTAATATCTGTAGCTATTCTAATAAAATTTTCTTTCACATTAATAATATCATTTTGTAATGAAATAACATTTAATTCTTTACAAAGAATTTGTATTTCATCATTTAAATGTAATAATTCTGGTTCAATAATTACTAAACGTTGTTTTAAATCCTATTAATAAAAATTTTCAATAATTAAAAATTTCTTTAAAGAAAAAAATAATCATCTTATTCTACCTTATAAAGAACAAAAGCAGTTTGTATTTGTTCAAAATGTAATAATCGTTTTGTTAATGGTAATTCGTGTTGTATTCCATCAAGTTGATGTCTAATATCATCAAGTCTTATTTCATATTCTCTCCATATACGTAATAAATATTCTGAACGTATTGTTTGTTGAATAATTTGATCTTGTAAATCATTTGAACGTTTTTCTAAATCATGATGTTGTTTTGAATAACGTGTACGTGTATCAGAATCTAATTGATCATATAAAGTATTTAAATGACGACGTTTTTCATCCATTTGTTCATTATGAATTTTATGTTCAGATAATTGATGAGCATATTGATCACTTGTAGTTGCAACTTGAATAGAACGACTAAGACGTTCCATTGTTAAATTATATGCATCTTCATATAATTTACATTCATTAAGATAAATATCTCGAGAACGTTGACATTGATGTAATGTTTGACGTCGATGTTCAAGCTAGAGAAAAACAATAATAATAATTTTAGAAACAAAAAAACATTAAGAATGAAAATTAAGATTTTCTACTTGTTCTTTTAAAAAGGTTATCATTGATTGAAGAAGATGAATTTCAGATGGTAATGGCATAGAATTACCATCTTCAATACACATAGTTTGTCCATGTTGTTTTAAATGAGATAATTCATCTTGATGTTGATCTAATTCTTGATCTTGATTCTAAATAATATAATTTAAAATAAATATGAATAATAAAATAAATTTTACTCGTATAAAATGAAGTTGTTCTTCAATTGAATCTTGTGCATTTGCTTTTCTTTGTTTAAATGTATTTAATTTATCTTGTAATAAACTTATTTCATCCATAAATAAATGCCATTCACGTTCACGTTGACGTTTACGTCGTTCTCGTTCTTCATTTTGAGTTTCAAATTTTATCATTTGTTCATCAAGTGATCTTAATGCATCTTCAATTGACTAGAATAATATAAAAAAAAATATTTTTTCTTTTAATATTATTTATTTAAAAATAATTCATATGCTCACTCGACCAGGTGTTTGATAGTCATGCTGAACAAGTGAAGAAAGTTTATCTAGTGAATCTTGATAACTACGATGTTTACGTTGTTGTTCATCTACATCCTATTAGGAAAGTGATATGCATGCATTATTAGTTAATAATGGATTAATTTATGAAGAATTAAGTAGAGAAAAAAAAACTACAGTAGCCTTCTAAGACACAAACATATTAGAAGTGTTTGAAAATCTTTTTTTTTCATGAGATTCTATTGTTTTAAGATGTATGAAATGAATGTATTCATCTTATTCTGATTTTTGTAGAAAGGATTAAATAGGTTTCGAAGTGAATACGTTCGAAAATTATTTATAAGATTTAGTTTACTAGTAATAGAGATATATCAGTTAAATATATTTTCATTTGGATGGAAGATATAATTTGATTTTATGTATATATTATATCAAAGATTTTCAATAATAGAATAAGTATTGAAGAGAATATAAAGTTCTACACATGCATTAGTACTAAATTTGATTTATTTTCATACTTTAATTGTTTTCTTAATAAATGTTGTTCGAGTTTCAAGTTCTATTATTGATTCTGCAAAACGTTCTTTTAAATGCTCAATTTCTTGACGTAATCTTTGTAAAGAATCATTTGGTAAATTTGAACTAAAAAAAAACGAGAAAGAATAAATAAATAGACTTTTTTAAAGATATATTTTATTCTTCTTACTTATTTATAGTTCGCAATAATACATCAATATCTTGTGATTTTTCATCAAGATGTTGACGTTTTTCAATTAAACGTGTAAGTTCTCGTTGTAGAGAATCTAAATCACGTTTATCACTTAATGTTTCATATCGATGTGTTTGTTTAAGCCATTCAAATAATGCTTCAATACGACTACGATAATCTTTTTGTTGTCGATTTTGATTTTCATATTCCTATATAAAGAAAAAATCAGAAAAATAAGTTTAATAAATAATAAAAAACAAATTAATTGTAATAATTTACTTCTTGTTTTCGAGTTACATTTGTTTTCATTCGTTCAATATTTCCAAGTAATTGTTGAATAGGTACAGATATTTGTTGAATAATTTGTGGATAATCATGTGTTAATGTATTAAGAATTTGTTTTCGTTTATCTAATTCAATTTGAATATCATGATAACGTTGTAATTTTTCATCAATTGTTAATGTTTGGTCAGATATTGTTTCATATGTTCGTTGAATATTTTCAAACCATTGTTCATAAAATAAATATTGTTTATTAAATTCATTTAATTGAATATGTACTTTTTGACTTAAATCTAAACGTTGTTCAAGATTTTCACGATTTGTTGTCATTTCATTTAGTAATCGATCAACTTCATTAAGCTGAAAAAAAAGAGATATTTATACTTATGATTGTCATTATTGATTAATGGAAATTCATAAGATATAATAGTATATAAAGAATTTTTAAATAGATGAGAGTATGTTTGGATATGTAAATGAATTAGCTTTTCTCATTAGGAAATATCTTCAACTATTAAAATAAGAAAGAATTCATGTTGCTAGCTTATTTCTGTTGAGGTATTATATTTTGTACATTATTTTGTAACTGAAAGTCATGGTTACTCTTAAGAGAACTCATGAAGAAAACTGGGTTTTAAATTTCGAACTTGAAACATTGCATATAGATCGACTTCTCAATGACAACAGTGTATTGTAAAAGTTTCGGATCTCTTGATTACTTCTAGTCTGAAATAAGAACATCAGAATTTACTACTGGATATGACCGATACAAGAGCACGATTTTACCATAGCTGGATATTAAGATAGAAACAATCAAGAGATCTGAAACTTTTCTAATGAACTATTCTCATTGAAGCCTGTTTCTGTGCAATGTTTCGAGTCAAAATTCGGAGCTCATTTTTCATGGTATTTTTTAAAAGGGATCATGCCTTTCTGTTACAAAATAGTGTCGATTTACAATATCTCAGTAGCAATAAGCTAGCAGCACGAACCAATTTCAGGTTATTCATAGCTCATTAGGATTTATATTATATTCATACTTATGATTCGAAAGCAATTTAATAGTTAGAGGGATTCTCTTGTTAGATTTAGACGAAATTATCAGATATAAAGAGAGCACTGCAAAAAATATATGAGTTGAACTTCAAAAATTCACGACAGATGATAAAATTAAGACATTTTGTCTGTCACTTTCATCGAGTCCTATACTTGATCAATAATATAATGTTAGAGACCAATTCGATAAATTTGAGTGAAAACATTTTTGCAATGTCAATAGAGATTAGCATGAACTTAGATTCAACACTACTCTTGATAGGAGTGTTAATATACAAAATAGAAAAATTTAGATAATCTCCTTCTTGATTACAATATTGAGAAAAAAATTTTTAAATATTTTCTTTATACAATCTATGTTACATTTATAAATATTAGTTAAAAATACCTTTTGTGTAGCTTCTGGTGTTCGATTTGTTTGAACCAATCGATTTAGTCTATTTCTAATTCGTTGTAAATTTTTTAAATATGTTTGATATTCAAATAAAATAGTTTTTGCTTTTGGAATAAGTTGATCAAATGTTTCGACATTTTTTGCATTTGTCATTTCATTAATTAAATCACGTGTTTGTCTTAACCATCGTTCACAATTTGTATGAATATTATTATATGATTCTGTAAGATTTTTCATTTCTTCCATTGTTTCTTCTTCACTAATAATATCTTGTTCTAGTTCAGTCCATCGACGTGTTACTTCATTAAGACGACGTCTTACACGTTCACGTTCATTTGAATCTGTTAATTGTGATGATAATGTTGTTGAAAGTAATTGTAAACGATCAATTAATGAACGATGTGTTTGCATTTCATTTGTTAAATCCTTTAATAAAATAAGAAAAGAAAAAAGAATTTTTTTTTATTTAATCTTTATATTTTTTGTTTTGTTTATTACTTTTAATAAATCTAAATTTTGTCGAAGATCACTTCCATGTGATCGTTGTGTTTTAGTTTCGATAACTTGAGTTATTCTTAAAATATTTTCAATAATATTTTCATATTCATCACGTATTACATTATAAGCATTTAATTCTGATTCTTTTTCATTAAAACGTGCACGAACTTCTGTCATATCTTCCATAACACGTGTTATCATTTTATCTAAATCATCAGATATATTACCATGATTACGTTTATAATCATCTAATGATTGTTCAAATAATTCAAAATTTATTGTTAATTCATCATCAATTTTCTAGAAGAAAAAAAAATTTATTTTTATAAAATTAAAGAATATGAATAAATATAAACTTTAAGTTTTTGATCAGCTTCATCATTCATAGTTGGACGTAATTCAATAAGTTGAACTTTAGTACGTTGAATTATTGATAAAATTGTTCGAGCATTTTGACGTAATTTTTCTTGTTCTTGAACTTGTTCATTTAGATTATCCATTGTTTTTGTTGTTTCATTTTTTAAACTAAGTATAAAACGAGATTAATTAATAAATAAAAAAATAATTTATTTGTTTATAATACCTTTGAAGATCATATAAAGCATCTTCTTGTTTCTTTTCTAATGAACGAACTATTTGATGATCACATTTTCTTTCAGCTAATGTTGATATTAATTCATTTACTTCAGTTAATTGTGATGTTTCCAAATCAATATCTTTGATAAAACTCTTCAAAAACAAAAGAAAATGAAAAAATTATCAAATATTATTCTATTTTTGACATCAGAACATATCAAAATCAAAATTTCATTGTTACAGAATATACAACTCATTCATGAAAAAATTTTACAAAATTATCGTGGTATCTTGACTTGTAATTACGACATTCAGAGATTTCCTAAGCCGTGATTTTTATCATGAAAACTGCTTTTTGTGAAGATTATAATTTATGTTATATACACTATTGTTTTTATATATTTTGTATTTGGTATAGACAAAATGTAAATGAATGTATAAAGCTAAATCGCCTATTTCGATTTCACATATTGTCTCTAATTGCGGAATTTGAAATGGCGATTTATAAAACTTCATTTATGGTATAACTTCTTTGGTTTTAAAAGACCAATAGGAATCATTGTTTGAAATAGTACGATTATTCACAATATTTTAATCAACTTTTTTCCGTAGGTATAAAGGAAAAGAGTTACTGTCAAATTTTTTTCTCATAATCGATCTCTATCTTTCACAAAAAAAGCAATTATATTATATTTTACCTTCATTTCCACTGATCGTCTAGATAAATCAACACTACCATAACCACTATCAATACTTTGTAATTCTTGTCTTTTTCGATTAGTAAATGTTTTTACTTTTTGTAATATTCTTTCAATACGATCACGAAGTGCTTCATTTTCCTAAATACAAAAATTTCATTTAAATTTGTCTTATAGATAATTTTGCATTTATACTTCATAAGATTTTTTCGCTCGATCAAGACTATCTCGAACACTTTCAACTGAACTAGCCATATCTTTTAATTCTCGATCAATATCTGATGAACTTGATACATCTAATGATTTTTTTAAATCACGTCCAAGATATTGTAATGCTGAAAATGTTGAATCAATTTCTGAAACAAGTGTTTCTGCATTCTATTTAAAAAAAACAAAAAATAAATGTTTTTATTTTATAAAAATAATTTTATTATTTTTTTTACGTCTGGTGCTTTTTCAATCATATGTAATAATCGATCAGTATCAGATTGTAAATGAACAATACTTAAATTAAATCTATTAGATTTTTGACGAATTTCATCTAATTCTTTCCGACGTTGATGAATACGAGTTTCTAAAAAGAATAGTTTATTAATTTTTTTTTATATTAAAAATATGAAATAATTCTCTTCTATTACCAAGATCTTCAACAGTTTGATGAAAATTTCTTAATTGGTTATCACATAATTCTTTTGCATTATTTCGTAAATGTGGTCGAAATACATCAACTAATTTATGTGCTTCAACTAAACGATTTGTTTGTTCATTACATATTTGTTCAAGAGACTAAATACAGCAAAATAAAAATTTATTACAATCTAAGAAAAAAAAACCTAACATACATTTAATTCATATTCATGTTCATCAAGTCGATTACGATCATATCCATCAAAAAATGGTGCTAATTTAAAATCAGCATCACTAAAAATACATAACGATTAATAAATGAATAAAATTTGACTTTTTTCTTCAAGAACAAGAAATCATTCATACCAAACAGCCGCTTTAACATCATTCGTTAGTTTTATATATTGAGTCATACGTTGATGAATATCATCAAGTATAAAACGTCGTTTAGTAAGATAATTCTATTTTTTAAAAAATATAAATATAAAAAAAAACATTTTCTAAAAAATTTTCATTACTTTAACTTGATGTTTAAGTTCTTCAACAGTATTTAATCTTTCACGAATTTCTTTATCATTTGAACTAATTAAATTTGGTTCATCATGAAGTGCCTGATCAAGTCTTGCTAAACGTTGATCAATAGATAAATCAAGTTGCTAAATAATTTTTATATTTAAGTAAAATTTTATATACAAAAAGAAAAAGATCGTAAACAAACTTACTATCATTGAATCTTGAACATCATTAACATTATTTAATGATAAATTAAGATCAAGTGGTTGTGTTAATTCATGCATAAGTCTTTTAAGCCAATCATTAATAGCAATTAATTCTTCATTAAGTTTATTTTGTGTTTTAACCATATGTTCATGTTCACCACGTGCTTGTTGACATGTTTTCATAAGTGTCTGAAGACGTTCTTGACGATCTTCAATTATACGTTGTAATTTTTCATATTGTGAACGTGGAAGTTCATGTTTAAGACGTTCAGCAAGTTGAATTAATTTATTTAATTCATGTTCACCTTGTTGTATACGATCGAAAATAGTCTAAAATAATCGTTTCATTAGAAGAAATATTTACAATATATAAATACAAGGAAAAAATAATATAGTTTCTTATTTACATTCAATAATATCGAATGAAACTGTCGCTCCTTTGTTACGGGATGATCTTGTACATTGATTACAACTTCATAATCTCTTTTTATAACTATAGTATAAAGCTATTCTCATTTTCTTATGTTGATAGTATCACTACAGAGATATTAAAGTACAAATGTAGAAATCTAGAGTTGAAAGTTTATTATAATTCCTAGATGCCATTTACTAAAAAGTTTTGGAGTTCGTGAACGAAAAGCATTTGTGCAAAATTATGTATAGATTTCCAACATCACTGGAACATAACTATTACTAAGATTCTAGTCATATATTCAGTACCATCTTCGATTTTATTTGATATGTATAATGAAACTAAATTTCAAGATTTGTAAAATAATTTGTCAATTCAGACTGATACTTAATGATTTCATCAATCATTTGCTGTTAATTTAAACATAAATCTCACCTGATAAGCAATTCCTTTATCTTGTTGATGTTGAGCTGATTTTAATTGTTCACATGAAGTATGTAAATATGATTCAAGTTCTTTTTCAACATGATGAAAATCATTTTCAATTTGTAAAGCTCTTTCAATTCGTTCAATTTCATTATGAATTTGTCCTTCAAGATTTTTTAAATTTGTATTTAATTCACTACCACTACGAAAATCAATTCGATGTCCTTTGCTTGTTAATAAACGTTGTATACGTATTAATTCTTTTAAATAATTATTTGTTTCATCAAGACGTTTTAATAATTGTCGAAATTGTTCTAAACGTTTTTCAATTGATATAAAATCATCATCAATTATTGATGATGATGATGATGATGGTTGTTTTAATTTTATAAAATCATTTTGTAATTGTTGATAAAGTTCTTGAACATGTTCATTTTGTTGTTCAAATTCATTTCGTTCATCTTAAAGAAGAAAAAACAAGTGAATCATAGAATAAAAAATAAAAATAAAAATTTACGAATTGCTTCATCAAGTAATGTAAGACGTTGAGTAAGATTATCAATTAAACGATTATATTTTTCTTTAACTAAACTAAATTTTTCATCTAATGTTATTCGATCAGTATCATTTAATGTTGACATTATCATCGTATAAACATCTGTTAATTCATCAAATTCATATTTATGATCTTTTGTTGATTGAAGTAATGACTAAAAAGAATTTAAAATGCTGATTAGATTGAATTTATAAAAATTTCAATGACAAAATAATAAATAGTGATATGACTTTGAAGTAATTTACTTATAAAAGTTTTTCTAATAAAAAAAAATGTATTCTTACTTGTATATTTTTATATTTTTCTTTAAGACCATTAGAAGTTTGTTGAAGATCATTAGCAAAAGGATCTTTAATTTGTTGTTCTATATTTTTAATCCATTCATTTAATTTATTTAGAATTTTTTCAAATTCTCGTCTTTGTTCATTAGCACCATTTAATTGTCGATTACGATCATTAATTGATTCTTCCAAAGAATTCAATTTACGAAGTAAATCTATTAACAATTAATTAAAAATAATATTTCAAAAAAACAAATAAATTAACTAACCATTCATATGAAGATCAATATCATTTTGTCCTTCACGTGAATAACCTTGTTTAATTTCTTCACTTAATTTAATTATATTATCTAATGTTATTCGTTGAAATTTTAATTCATTTAATGTATCCTTAAAAAAACAATCGAAAATTTTTTTTTTTTGAAAGAAAGAGTTTCTAATAAATATACATTAAATTTCTTTTGCATTCGTTCAATTTCAGCAGATTTTAATGGAATCATTTGATCAGATGATACTAAATGTTGTTTATCTTCATACCAATGAATAAGACGTTGTGATGCTTGATCTAATTCTTGACGTTGATGTATTAAAGTATTTAAACGTTCTTTACGTTTTTCAATTTGATCTTGTAATTGTTCAAGTTCAGTCTAAGAAGAAAAAATAAATAAAATATTAAAAAAAAATTTTCAAATAATTTAAAGTTATTTTTTTTTACTTCAAGTTTATTGATCATAGTTTCAGCTTCATCTCGTTCTTCATTATTTAAATCAGGTGCTAATGTCTTGTATTTACCACGTAATGCATTTAAATGTGTTTCTTCACCTTGAATTTCTCGATTAAGATTCTAAAAATGTGGGTATCAACTTTTGATATTGTCAGAAACAAAAAAAGACTTTTTTTGGAAATTTTTCAAAAAATAATTTTGTTTTTTATTATAATCGCCTATTCGCGTTCTATGCCCATATATATAATAAATGTGTGTATGTGTAATGTGCAAAATAATAGTTATATAAATGAAAACATACTAAATGTGAGCGTGTGATTAGTAAAAAAGCAAGCATGAATTTCTACATACGGTTAGTTGACAGCAGAACACCACAATTGCTATGTTATTATCTAAAATAATCGAGAAAAAAAAAGAAGGCCAAAGGCGAGTATAGTAGGATGTATTAAACAGACACACATATTATTAGATTTGTTGGTGAACTAGACTGATAAAAACAAAACCAATCAGTCTATGTGCAATTTTCATTTTTTTTTTTTATTATCACAAAAACACGGGCATTTAGTGAATCGGCGATTTAAAAATAATCAAATATTGTTTATTTATTTTTATTTTTATTTTTTTTTTTTGTTTCAAATATTTTCAAATTATAAACTTACATCAATTATTATTATATCATTGATTGTTATCTGTATTAAACGTGTTGGTAATGTATGTTTAAATGTATTCAAATTTAATTGAAATAATTGAAGATTTTTTTCAAAATTTTTATATTCAGTTTGATGTTCAATTGATAAATGTTTAATATAAATTAAACGTTGTTTTATATCAGCTATTTGATGTTCAACAGAACTAAAAAAAAAATGATCAAATAAATTATATTTTTTTCTAGTAAAATAAAAAGAAAACGAATTTAATATGAACCGTATATGATTTCCATATTCATTTCGATCAATTTCAGTTAAATTTGAATGAAATTGATTAAATGTATCATAACATATTTTTAATTGTTGTTCTTCATTATTTAAATGTTCAGTTAATGTCTTCAAAAAAAAAAA
>JAJEKB010000235.1:48702-86118 GCA_022393335.1 Macrotrachela quadricornifera | reverse complement strand
TTGAAGATTCTTTTAATTCAATTTGTATTTGTTCAATTTGATGAAGTAATTTTGATAAATTTTCAAATGTTGATTCATTATCTAATTGTCTTTGATATGAAATATTTTGAAGATTTTCTTCTTGTAAATTAAAATTATTTTCAATTGATTTTATAAATATTTTTAATCGTTCAGATTTTAATTTATCTTCTGTTATTTGTTCAATTTCTTGATTTATTTCATTTAATTTAAGACGATAATTATTTTGTAATTGAGATAAATCATATTCAATATTTGTATCCAAATAGAATAAATTATCATTTGATGTAAGATTTGAAAAACGTGTTGATTTTATTCGTAAAAGATAATCAATATGATCTTGAAGAAGAATTAATTCATTTTGAATGTCCTTAAAAAAAATAAGATTTTTTTTTTCTTAATAAAAATTTATTAATAAAATAAAATACTTTTAATTGATCAATTTCATGATGATTTTGATGATAAAGTTCAAGTGAATGATTAAATGATGAACGTGTTATATCAAAACGAAGTTTAAATTCAATCCATGTTTGTTGTTTTTCAATACATAAAGAATGTATATCTGATAATTGATTTTCTAATGAATTTAATGCATCAAGAAGTAATTGATTTTCATCAAATAATTTTTGTTGTCCATCTAAACCAGTAGATTGTTGAATACGAAGTAAAACTGGTTGTAATTCATCATATTGAGATTTTAAACGTTGTACTTGTAAAACTTTTGACTATATAAAAATATAGATATTAGAATAATATTGAAAATAGACTTTTTCTAGAGGACAATCTATTAGAAAATCTTATAACTTTTAAAACAGATAGGTCTCGACAAATAGAGCAAAGATTATGATTTCTTCATTACTTTTTTCTCTTCCTCTCCGCAACAGATCTGATAGTTTTTTACTAACTGTTTCTAGGAAGCTTAGAAATAACTAGCCGCACGTCATCCTTTAAAACAAAATGGGTGCAATGTGCATCATTTTTAGATTTTTAAAATTTCTTCGTTATGCATTACCCGTCCGAACAATTGGTGTAAATCATTTTTTGTGATTTGTTCATGACTGTCGATGTGGAAGGAGATGGGATAGACTAACCTATTCACTTTTCTAATATATTTACGAAAATTTTTTAGTTAATGATTTGTCAAATTCTTTTGGTAGTCTTCGACTTGTGGCATATTCGACAGATAGTCCGTGTCTTATGACAAATCTAACAGAAAGTACGTTGAAATATCCGTCAGATTTTATTTAAAAAAAAAGTTAATCTATTGATTATATCTTCGATAGATATATTAATTACTATAAATATTCATTAGTAGAAATGTTTACCTCAATTAATTCTCTTGTTTGTTCAATTGTTGAAACAGGTTGTTTATCAAGATTACATAATTCTGTTGTAACATCTGCAATAAATGATCGAAGTGTTCGTGCACTTTCACCATAATTAAAATGTTCATTAAAAATTAAATTTGTATTATGAACTTGTTCCTATTTATTAACAAAAAAAAAAAAAAATAATTTTTTTTAAATCTATTTATTTACTTTAAATTCATTTAACATTTGTTCATGATGAATTTTAATTTCATTTAATGCACGAATATTTTCCGTTGATGTTTCACATTCATTTCCAGCTTCATAAATTAATTTTTCAATAGTTTCTGAAATTAATTCAAGATCATTAAAAACTGTCTAAAAATAAACACAATAAAAAAAAAGAATTTTATATTTTATATAAAGAAAAAAACAAACCACTGCTAATTCTGCACGTATACGTTTATCAGAAACTGTATTTGGTGTTTCAATTTTTAAATGATTAAGATCATTTTCATATAAAATTAATTTACGTTTTATTTGTTGAATATTATCATCAATTTTATCATTGATTGATAATGAAACATTAATCCGTTCCTTAAAAAAAAAGATAAAAAAATTTTTTTTTCAAAAAATAATTTTTTTTTACTCGTAAATAATTGACTTTTTGTTCTAAATTTAAATGAATTTCTTTTAAATGATTGTAACGTTCTTGAAGATATTTTATTGCTTTAACATCTGATGATAATAAAAGATTATAATCTGATAATTTTTGTAAATCAATTAAAATTGATTGTTGAATAGTTTGATATTCCTTTTAGAAAAAGAAAACAATTTTTATTTAAAATAAATTATTTTATTTTATTTTACGTTTAAATATTGACGTGTTTGATAAGTAAAATTATCTCCTGTAAGATTTAAACATTTTTCAATATCACATAATGCTGTTGTAAGACATTTTTCAAGATTATTATGTTCATTTAATGAAATATTAAAACGTTCATTTAATTCTTCAAATTGTTGCATTGTAAACTTTGAATAAAAATAAAAAAAAAAGAAAATTTTAAAAAATAAAAATAAAGAAAAAATTTTTACATCAAATTGTTCTTTAATTTTATTACGTATTCCAATTAATTGTTCAATTTTTTGTCGTATTTGTGGTTCATTTGGAAGAATAATACTTAAATCTTTTCCTAATGAAAGATTATTTTCAATAGTTAACATTAACGAAGTTAAAGTATTTATATGTTCAGTCTATTAAGAAAGAAATACAATTTTTCTGAAATGATTTTTAAAAAAAAATTTACATTCATTTTTTCAAGTTTAATTTTTGACATTTGTGTTGAATCATGTTGAATTTCAGTTAATATTAAAAGAAAATTTGTACATTGTTTAATATGATTATCACAATTTTGAATAAAATTATTTGTTTGATTATGAATTTTTTCTAAAATAAAATATTAAAAATATATTTTATATTAAAATAAATATTTTTATAATTTACTTATTTCTTCAGTTTTATTATTTAATCGTTCTTGCAGTTCATTCCATCGTATTTTATATTGTTCAATTATACGAATTATATTATGTTGACTAGATTTATCTAAATATTCAATTGTTTGTTGAGCTTCATTAAAAAGATTTTTAATATGTTCATGTTTATTTAAATTTATTGTTAAATTTTTTGAAAATTCTTCTAATTGAAGTAATGTATTATATTGTATTGTTTGTTCAAAATCTTTAGCAATTTTTGTTAAAATATATTCTAATTGTTGTTGAATTTCAATCCATGTTTTTAAAGAATTATATTCAGATCGATATGTACTTTCAAGTGTCTTGATAAAAGAAAAAAAAAATTAAATTAAATTCGATTAAATAGAATTAATTATTAATTTACTTTAGCTTCATAATTTAATTGTTCTTGTTTAGTTTTAATCTGTTCAAATTCATTGAGATATTCAGATATTTTTGGTTGTAAACGATTAATCATATCGAATAATTCATTAAGATGAATATCATTTTCATTTAACATCTCTAATACAGTCTATAGATATGAAAATAAAATCAATATTAGTTCTTAGAATTCAGTGTATATCTAAATCTATTCTTTTGTTAATTTAGATTACTAATTATGGATATTATAAACTTTGGAATTGTCAATCGCACAAGTCACTAAATGAAGCGGAAAATTTTTGTCTGCACACGAAATTTTATCATTAATAATTTAGTTATGTTTTATCATCCGCTTTAGTGAAAAGAGATTATTATGAAAATTTTTTAAAAATATATAAAGCATTCCAATCTATATCTTGTACTTAATAAAAACTATTCAAAAATTGGCAAGTGGTATAGAATTTAATAAATTTAAAAAGTTAGGAGTGTTAGTCAGTTTGACTTGGTTTCTTTACAGTTCTGATAGATATTTATAGAGTACGGTTTTATTATGATAATATCTATCTCTCTATACATATATATTATTTTCAATAAAACTTTTACCTGTATAAGAATGATTTGTTCTTGTTTTTCATCTGCATTAATTGTTGATATTAAATCATTAATTTGTTTTAATTTTTGTTCAATATTTATATGTGAATTAATAATTTTAGTTTTTATTCGTTGAATATCATTGATTTTTTGTGATAAATTATTTAATTGATTTTGAATTGTATTTGCTTGATGAAATATAACTATTTGTCGATTTTGCATTGTTAAATATGTTTGACTAATTTCAAAGAAAAAAACGAACAAACTAAAAAATTTATTGTTTTTATAATTTGAATATTTACCGAAAATAATTTGGATTTTCAACTGATTCTAATAAAGATTCAGTAGCATCATTTAATAAATTAATTTGATGTTGTACATTTGATTGATTATTAATTAATGATTGTAAAATATTTGATATTTTTTCAATTGTTTGAATAGATATTGATTGATTATTCCATTGATCAGTATCATGAAGAATTTTTTTTAGAAGTACATCACATTCATTAAGTAATTGATTATAAATATTAATTTGTTGAGAATATAATGAATATTTAGTTTGACCATCCGTTGCTTTACGTAAAAGATCTTTTAATAAAATTTTTAAACGTTGACTAAATGTTTGTAATTGTTGTAAATGTTCTAATAAATCAATTTCTTGTGTTCGTTGTGATAAATCAGTTGTAAAACGATATAAACTATTTAATTTACTTTCAATTAAATCTAAATCATTCTTCATATTCTATTTTAAAAAAAATCGAATTAAAAAAAAGTTTTTGATGAAAATTTTTTTTTTTTCTTCTTTACTCGTAATGTATCAACAGGTGTTGTTCCATCATTTTGAATTCGAATATTAATCATTTTTAATGTTGATTCAAGTTCATTAAGTTCATATGATAATTGTTCACTTTCTTTTATAAATGTTAACCAATCTGATATACAATTTTGTAATTGTTGTTCAATCTAAATAAATATTTTAAAAATATAAAATAAATATATTTATTTATACTTTAAGAATAGTTGTATTTATTTGATGTGATTTAACTTGTACACGTTCCCATTCTCGACATATAGTTAATTTACCATTTTGACCAACTATAGTAAGAACTTGATTTGATAATTGTTCAGTATCTTGTAATGTAGGTATTAATTCTCGATAAAGATTTTTAACATCCTTTAAGAAAAAATAAATAAATAAATAAATGCAAATTTATTATTATATAAAAAAAAACAATTAACCATTAATTTTCTTAATTTATCTTCAAGTATATCTTTATCACCATATGTATCTGATATTGGTGAAAGTTGATTTAGAATAGTTTGAAGAGATTGTTGTAATGATGAACAATCATTAGTAAATTTTTGAAGCATTTGATAACGACGTTCATTTTCATCAAGATGAGACTAATTAAGCAAAAATAAAAAGTTAAATTTATTAGAAATTCTTTTTTTCTTTATTACTGAAAGATCTCGACGTAAATTATCAAATTGACTTATTAAACGTTTTGCATTACTTGCTAATTGTAAATCATTTAAATCATTAGCTTCACTTGTAATTATTTGTAAATGATTTTGTTTTGGTTCAATATTTTCAATTGTTAACTTTAAAAGAAAAATAAATAAATCTTCAAAATTAATTTTTTATGTATATTTTACTTGTCTTCGTTGATATTCATCTCTATATTCATATTGATCATCTTTAAAAATTTCTTCAATATCTGGTAAATTTATTGTTGTTAATAATAAATTATATTCATGTTCAATATCATTTAAATGTTTATTTAATGTTTGTAAACGTTGTTGTTTTGATTCAATTGTTTGTTTAGATGAACGTAATGTTTGTACAAGACGATTAAATTCATCTTTTGTTTGTTGTAACATTGCTTTCATTGTATGATTATGTACTGATGGTGATAATAATAATGAATTATTATTTGATGTACTTGTTGTTGTTGTTGTTGTTGTTGTTGATGATGAACGACGTGTACGTAATTGTGTATCAATTGTATTATAAGACGATGTCATAAAATCTAATCGATCACGTAATGAATCACATTCAGATAAAAGTGCACTTAATTCTGCAACACCACTATCTAATTCAAGACTACTTTGATATTTTTCATGAAGACTTTCAATAGATTTTCGAACATCATTATATGTTTCATCAAATGTTGTTTGTTTATCAATAATTTCATCACAAGATAGAATAAGATGCTAAAATAAAAAAACAAAAATATGTTTTAAACATTTAGATATCTAGATGTCATGAAATTAATTATTGAAATATCTGTCTATATTGATGATTAAAAAACGAATTAAAATAATTGAGTTTAAGTCTCAAACTAATTAGTAAAGAATATAAGAGAATGAAAAATAAATACAATTGAGAATATTTACTTGAATATTTTTAGTCAGTTCATCACATTTTCGTTTTGTTTCATTTGTTATTATGATCATTTGACCATCATTTATATTATTATCAACAAAACGAACATGACTTTGATTTAATCGATTATTACATTCGACACATTGTTCTTGTAAATGCTAGAAGATAAATCATTTTAATTATTGATTAAAAATGAGTTATAAATTACTTTAAGTTCTTCTTTTTGTAAGAATTTTTCTTCAATTGAATGTTTTAATAAAAATGTATCAATTGTTTGTTCAATTTTTATTAATGATTGTTGAATATGTTGTATTGATTCTTTTTCTTCTTCAATTAATTCTTGTATATGATGGCATTGTTTTTCAGTTTGAATTAAACTTATTGAACATCGTTCAGCATCATTCTAGAAAATTTCAAAATTAGTTTAATTAGTTCTTTTTTTTTTTTAAATAAATTTTTAAAATTTACAATCATTTGATCAATTTTATCAATTAATATTTTAACTAAATCTTTTGTAAGACATTCATTATATAAATTTGTTTTTAAATCTTTTGATTTTATTATTAAATCATTTAAACGATTTCGATGATCCTTTAAAATAAACAAAAAATAAATTTTTCTTTTTTCTTTTTATTAAAAAACAAACTTCAAATGCAGTTATTGTACGTTTAATATAAATTTCATTCTTAGATTTTTCATTATGAAATGTTTGTAAACGTATTGAAGAAGTATCAATTAAATTCTGTAAAATTTGTTGACAAGAAATAATTTCATTTGAATATTTTTCAATTTGTGTTAATTCACTAAGTTTTTTCTTTAAAATAAAAAAAGTTTTTATTTCAAAAAATAAAAAACTAAAATAATAATTTATTTTACTTGTGTTATTGTTTTTAATTGTTCATGAAATGATGATAAATGTTGTGCACGTTCAATAACAGTTGTATCTGTTGATGATGTTGGTGATAATAAATGTAATTGAAATTTTTCTACACTTATTAATGTATTTGTCATTTGTTGAAGACGTTGTCGAACTAAATCTGTTGTTGTATAATCATGTAAAAATTGTTGATCAAATGTTTGTAATTGTTGATGAATTGTATTTAATGTTTGTTCAATTGTTGCTTGTTCATTTAAAACTAAACGTTGTTCTTCATTTTGTTGAGCTAATTTTTCCTAAAAAGAATATTTAATAATTAAAAAAAAAAGCAAAAGAAGAAGGAAAATCTTACTTCAAATGATTGAATATCATTATTAAAATTTTTCCATTTTGTTTGAAGTTGTTTTAATTTTAATTTAATTTGTTCACTACCTTCAATTGATGTTTCAGATAAAATTTGTTCATTAATATAAGTTATTCGACGTATTTCTTCTTCAAAATCATCACGTTCTATTTTAAAATTCTAAGAAAAAATATTAAAATTGATTTATATAAATAAAAAAAAAAACTAATTACTTTAAGTTGAAATAAAATATCCGAAATATTTTCTTCTTGTCGAATATTATGAAATGTTATTTGAAGTGATGATAATGTTTCAAAAAGATTATGTAAACGTATATCATAATCAGCATGTTGATATCCAGCACGATTTAATGTTTCATAACGATGCTAAAATAGGAAAAGTTTTTAATTTAAGAATTTTTTTTTCTAAAAATTTACTTGAATTTGTTGTTTTAATGTTGAAAATGTTCGATCAAGATCATCGAGATTAGCTTGAAGTGGAGCATCATCAAGAATTTGAAATAAATTATCAGATCTTTGTTTCATTTGTTCACGATGAACTTCTTGAATAGCAAATTCATCTAATTTATCCTAAAAAAAAATAATATTTTTTTGTTGAGAACAATAGTGATACGTAACAAAAGGTCTTCTTCGATATGTCTTTGTGGATATAAAGCTTAGGTTTAGGACAGTTACTCGCAGGACAATTGCTTGTCGGACATTTAATTGTGAATCATATAGTTACAAGGAGGAAAAAGCACAATTTCTGTACTTCAGCCATATTTAACCGTATTTTAATCAACTTCAAGTTTTTTAAAGTTATCTGAGAAATTCTTTTAGCTTTTGAAGTCTATTATAGATGTATATCATAGAAGTACTGGTTTGAAATCATTCGACATGAGTTTATCCTAAATAAAACCCGAAATACTTCACCGAAGTTTACAAATTGAGTTATGGCAAAGTATCGTGAGTTACGGAAAATTTTCTTTGTCTTCTCTTGTATAGCTACCAAGTGGTAATGACTAGCTGAGAAAAGGGTAAAGAGAATACTCAGTTACCTATACTTACTCTCACCCTGATGTTCGATCGTCGATAATCAAAGCGAAAGAAAGAAATTCTTGAGCAAATAGCTGAAATATCCGGCTCAAAATACACGTGTAATTGTCAAGAATTATTTAAAATACATTCAACGTTTTTCTAAGTAGAACTTTTTTGGTACTCTCGTATTTTTTATTTTTGGTTGTTGTTGTCCTAAAGCTTATTTTTGTGTCTTATTCATATATACACAGCGAAGTAGTTTTGCAAGCAACTGACCATTTCCCAGCGTGAAAGGCTGGTCATGAATATATATTTTTTTATTTCGATCTGATCAGTTTTTGACCGAGAAAAATGCTAATAAAGTTGAATGACTAAAAATGTCATATATACAGTTACATCGGGCAGGATCTTTTAAACCTTGTTTAGCTATGAATCTAATCAAATAATGTTTTCTTACTCAGTTTTTCACGCTCTATATCAAACCAAATATAAATGAACGAAAAGAAGAATTTTACTGGAATTTTGCATTACTGACACATTAGAAATTTTAATTTATTGAAATAATTGGAAGAAGAATTCTTTTAATACTTACAAGCATTCTTTTTGCGGCATCATTTTTATCTTCTGCTGTACTAAGATTAATAGTAAAATATTTATTTAACTGTTGATCTGTTAATTTTAACCAATCGTTCATTTGTTTCATATCTGTTATTAATTGTTCACAATCAAATTTAACTTTTGTTATAAATGTAAATGTTTGCATAGATTTTTCTTGTAATATAGTTGAATTTTCTTCAAGATGATTAAGTTTTTTTTCTACCGATTCTTCTAATGAATCTTTTAGACCAGCTTCATATACTTTATTTCGAACATTAGCAAGTTGTTTATCAAATTCTTTTATTGATTGAAATAATTGCTAAGAAGAATTTAAAATGTAAAAAAAAAAGAAATTTAAAAATGATTATTTTTTTTACCTGATGTTTATCAAGTTTAATATCAATTTCTCTTCGATTATCTTTTTGTATACTTTCAAATGTTTCATAATTTGTTGTTAATTGATTTAAATATCGATCTAATTCAACTAATAAAACATCAAGTTCTTGTTGACGTGCATAAAATATTTCATTTTCATTGATAAATATCTAATATAATTTTAATTAAATAAAATAAAAGAAAAAAAAGGTAAGATTGTTTTTTATACTTCAAGTTCTTTTCGTGTTAATTGAAATCGATTTGTCATTGATTCAAATGTACGCATTAATTCTGTTGTACAATGTGGTAAAAATGGATCAATTGTGCGTAAACGTTTTGATTTTATATCAAATTCATCTAATTGATTCTAAGAAAAAAAATAAAGAAATTATTTAAGTAAAAAAAAATAATTTTTGTCTTTTTATAATTAATATACATGTAACTTTTTTATTAAAGTAAGTGAAAGTATTTCATTTGGATTTAATTGTATTTTTAATGAATCAAGAAATAAATTTATTTCATCGATTGATTTTTGTACAAGTTCACATGCTTGTGAACGTGTTCGTAAATCTTGTTGAATTGTTGAAAATAATTCATTTAATTCATTAAATTGAAGTTTTAATGTTCTAAAATAAATTTTATTTTATTTAGATATATTAATACACTAATGGAATTTCTATTTTTTATCTTTCATTCTTACCGTATTTGTGTTCGAATAGATTCTTTTTTAACTGAATGAATAAAACCAGTTGTTGCAAATGTTTCTAATTGTTTAAGATTTTGTTCGCATTGTAATCGAAGTTGTTGAATATCCTGATGAAATTATATAAAATAAATAAAATAATAAAATTAATTATATTTACTTGAATTTTATCAAGATGAATTAATGAATTTTGTTCTTGACGAATTTCAATTAATTGTTTTTGATAAGTTTCAAATGATATATGAACTATTGATAAGAAATTTTCCCATTGTTCATTAAAATTAACTGCTTGTTGTACACGTTCAAGTTGACTATTACACTCACCAAGTAGAACAATAACTCTATTAAATATTAAAAAATACAATGTATTAGATTTAAAAAATATTCTATCGTTTTATTCCATATCACACATGTTTATTTTTCTATCGAATAAGAATGATTTTCTTCTCTTATCTGTTGTCGATATGAATGTATTAGCTATTAATTGTCATCAGAAGAAATGAAAAACCGTGGAAAGAGAAAACTTCTTCTCATGATCTGAATGGTTTTATATCTGCAGTATGTATTACACTTTCGACTGTATTAATACAAAAATAAAATAAAATTATTAATATATTATGTACGAGAACACGGCTGAATTTTGCTATATACACTACAGAAATCCGAAAAATGGCCCCGTGTCACTGCTTGCGCCAAGGCGTGGTTCATGTCTAAGTTTCTCAGCATCCTCCAAACATCAGGATGATATAAGCAAGCACTCAACAAAGCTCTGATAAATATAGCTTGAGCGCAAGCCGCGGCATGGGGCGATTTTTCAGACCTCTGATACACTATTAATATTGGGCATATAAAAATGTTCGAGAGCCATAATAGAAAATTTATTATTGGTTCTAACTATCTCTCTTAGATCAATTTAATAGATTTCATTTTAATATTAAATAATTTATAAAATAAAAATTAACCTTTGTCTTAAAATAGAAGTATTATATGCTTGTCTAGACCAATCATAATCGCTAATTAATAATTCAAGTTCTTCTAATTCTTTTAATTGTTTATCTTTATCTGAAATATCTTCACTTAATTGATTTAAATAATCAATTGTATCTTGATCATCATCATTATTTGTAGTTAAATAATTATTTAATTGATTTTCTGTTTGATTTAACCATAAAACAAATGTTTTATTATGTTTTTCATATTGATACCATATATCACATAAATGTTTTAATTCTAAAATAGCTCGTTCAATTGTTTGTTTACCATTATCAATAACTAAATGCATTTGTTGAAAATTTTGTTGATAATTTAATTTAATCATTGAATTTAAATGATATTCAATTATTTGATGATATTGTTCATAACTTTGATTAAAATCTATTTCAATATTGTCTAATTCATTTTTATATTCCTATTATAAAAAAAATAAAAAAAAAGAATTTTTTTTTTATAAAATTAAACAAACTTCTATTTTATTTAAACGACTTTGTAATGTATCATAATCACAATCAGTTTTTGTACATAATGATAAACGATCCATTAAAAATTTTAATTTTTCCATTATTGATTGTTTACTATCTTCAATAATTATTTGTGTACGAAGAAATTCTTCTAAGAAATTTATTTTTATCTAAAATATATATAATTAATAAAAAAAAGAAACCTATTCATTTTTATTTACTCGAAGTTCTTCTTGAAATTCATTTAATATTTGTTGAATATTATCAAATTTATTATTTTCATGATTTTTTTCTTTTAATGTATTAAGTAATGTTTGTTTAATATTTGTATCATTTAAAAAACATTTTAATTGATATAAACGTTTACGATTTTCATCATGTAAACTTAAATTATTTATTAAATCATTTAATTTATAAAAATGTTCAGTAATCCAATCATTTATTTCATTTAATGTTTCATCATATTCCATATGATTCATTTTAACATTATGTAAAATTTGTTTTAATTGTTTTTGTTTTATATTATAATTAGACCAACGTGTTTGATATTCTGTTAAAATATTTTTTAATTGTGTACGACCGTCAATTGATGTTGTTTTTAATACTTGTTCAAGACAATCATCAAGATTTGAAAGAAGACTTTCACCATCGATATTTTCATTGATTAAATTCTGAAAAATAAAAAAAAAAACGAGTTCTTTTTGTCTAGTGATATTATACGAAATATATAGATCGGAATAATTATGATTCTTTTTGTTTTAATGATTACTATTGTTAGTTTTAAGAATATTTTTTTTAAAGAGCACTAATAAGGTTTCAATGGAAAGAAAAATAGAAATTGTTTATATGAACTTAAAATTATTATTATTTCGAGATGTACTATTGAAAAGGTTTTGATTTTTATTGCAAAATAGAATAAATATTATTATTGATATTGTTTTAAATCTCAGTTAATTTATAAAAGAATGTACAAATTAGAAGAAAAAATATTTCAGAATTAAGTATAATAGATATGTATACAATGAGATAAATAATCGAAAAACTGAAAGTCTCAAAGTAGCTTACAAAATGTGAGCGATGTTAAAAAAATTTCTGATTTCGAGCCATTCGTTTCAAACATCGAGTTAGAGTTTGAATTCAGTGCAGTTCTAGTCTCAATATGAATAAATTTGGAATGGTATAGAATCGAATTCACAGCACATTTTCTAGAGGCTAAACAAACCATTCAGTCTGTTTGTGTGCCATATTTTTTAAGTACAAAATACAATTATTCAAAGACATAGTGGATAGATCTTTGATTCTATAATTTCATAAATAAACTTGATTCATTCTAATTGACTACAATCATGAACACTAGTATACTATTATATATTATTTATTATTCATTTGTTTACGCAATTTCTCTATCCATTTAGTTGAGTCACCGTTCACAGATGAAAATCGTTTATATTATCGTAAAATATCTAAAATTGATGTATTCTCGACAAATCCATAAAATTCTCATATCATAAATGTCTCCTCTAATTAGCTGATTTTAATGTCTATGATTTTCTTGCTTTACTATTAACATAATCTTTTATTTTCATGGAAATAGTATCATAATATCAGCATATAGAAGGTTAGGCATTCATAATCTTTTTGAATTTTTTCAGCCTTATGGTGTAGGTTACAGCATAAAAGGAAGGTAGTACTCTAAGAAAAGGTATCTATTTATTCATATAATACCTCTACACTTCGATAATGTTCTTCAATAGCATAATCTGACTTCATTTGAGTAGTTGAAGTATGTTTTTCTAATCGATATTCAGCATCTGTCATCCATTGAGTAAATCTTTCAGATATTATTTCAAATTGTTCATGATATTCAACTGTATCCGATGCTTGAATTAATGCATCCTATTCATATATACATATATATTATTTCATTTGATTGATTTAAATAAAAAAAACAACATACTTGAGCATTCGAAAGTAATTGTTGGCGTTTTTCCATACATTGATTATAATTTTGAATTAAGGAAACAATAGATACTTTGTTTTCAAGTTGTTGTAATTCTTGTCTAAGATCTACACGAGATTCTAAATTTTGAATAAGAACCTTTAAAAAAGCAAAAAAAAAAGATTATTTTCTAATTAAAGATTTAATTTGAAAAAAAAAACATTTTTTTACCTTTATTTGTTCAAGTTTATCTAATTTTAATTCAAGTGTTGGTTGATTTGCAATCATTAATTGAAAAGAATTTTCTTGTTCTTTTAACCATTGATAAATTTTATTTATTTCAGAATCAAATTGTTTTATTTCATAATCAATTTTATCTATTTCTTGTTTTTCATCATCAAAATCACCAATAAATTCAGTCCATTCATCATCAATAGCTTGACATTCATCATCAATTTCATCAATATTATATTCATTATTTAATAAATTTCGTGTTAATTTTATTTGTTCAATTGCTTGATGAACATAACTACGACCATTAGTTAATGAATGTGAAATTTCCTGTAAAGAAAAAAAATTATCTCAAAATATATAAATAAATTTTTTTATTTATTTACATTAACTAATCGTTGTTTAGCATCAATAGTTAAACGATGATCATCACGTAATCGTGTTAATTTTACACGTAAACTTTCCATAAATTTTCTATAACTTTCAATTGAATTATTTGTTTCACTTTCAATACGTTCATCTATACGTTCAGTAAAACGATTTAAATCTTGTGTTAATACTCTATAACGATTATTTATATTCATTAAAGTTGTACTTAATTGAGTACTTTCATGACGAATATTATTATTTGTATATTGTTGAATACTTTCATTTAATCGTTGAAGTTTTGAATGAAATAATGATGAAAGTTCATTATGAATTTGTTTTATTTGTTGATGAAGTTTAACAAAATTTTCAACTGATTCTGTTTCATTAAAAATTTTTTCATATGATTCAGTTTGTTCAGTTAATTTTAATAATAATGGATTAATTGAATCAAGTTCTAATAATAATTTTGTACTTTGTTCTTGAATATTACGTTCATTTTCAATTGATTGATCTATTTGATAATCGAAATTTTGTAAACGTTCATGAATATTTTCTTGAAATTCTTCTAATTCATTAAAATGATATTGATTACAATTTACTTTCATACGTGTTAATTGTTCATTAAATTGAGTAAATAAATTTGTTAGAATAGGACGTTGAGTCTAAACAAAAAAATTAAGTAATTAATTGAAATTATAATTTATTTTAAATTAACATACTTGTACAATTTCAAGAAAACGATTTTGATCAATATTATCCGTCATTTTAGATAATAATTCATCAAGTCCATGAACTTTTGTATCAAGTTCAATTTGAATTTTTTCAATCGATTGTAAATAATTACATATTGTTTCTGTACGTTTTATATGGTCACATAAATTAACCTAAATATATAAAAAATGAAGGTTTTTTCTGAACATAGTCACTTGTATGACTATCTGCTCGTCTCATTAAGTTGGGTGAGTGATTATATCTTGTGACAATAACTGATCACGACTTTTTCTTCATAATTTAACTAGTTAGATAATCGAAATCAGTCTTATTAATTGATTGTAAACTGTCTCATGCCTATATAAAACTAAGAAATAAGTGTTTTTTTCTCAAATCTTTATTTAGTTTAGTTTCGTTTATGATAATGCGAACATGTATCGATGAAACAGTTAGCAAATAAATTTTTATTGTATTTCTTTCAAAGAAACTTTATTGTACTGTTATATTTAACACAGGAAAAAAATACAGTAAGTTGGGAAATTATTCGTCTAATCTGCTTTCTTATTTCACCAAATTAAAATAATCAACTATTAAAGTTTGTATGTTTAGATTATAGATAATCTTTATTGAATAAATCATATCAAGACCTATGGTTTATTTTGTTATACAATTGTAGGGTAAAGAACATAATCACATAAATAATTTTTCTATCTATTACATCAGATGGCATGAAAAAAGAGAGACAAAAAATTTTTTAATGATAAATATATTTTTATAAAAAGTACTTACTTCAAATGTATTTTTCATTTTTAATTGTAAATCTGAAAGTTTAAAATATGTAGACCAATTCATTTCGTACCATGGTTTTAATAAATTAATAAATTCATCGCGTCGTTTTTGACATATAGCCATGCCATGTTCGGCACTTTTATATTGATCTAATTCAATTTGCTAAATAAATATATATCAATATAATAATAAAACAGAGAAAATTTTTTAACTTTATTGATAAAATTACTTTTAATTTATTTAAATGATTTTTTGCTTGTGGAAATGTATTTGAATTATGAATAGTTTCATTTAAAATTAATTCAACACGATGAATAATTGTTTCAATTTGTTTTTGAATTATTTCGATTTCATTATATAATGTATGTGCTCGTTGTAAAGCATAGAGACGTTCATTTGTTTCAACATTTAACTTTTCCCATTCAATTTGTGTTTGTTCTATAATATCATCGTTTTCAATCGTTGAATTGATCGATTTTTGTACCAATTGTTTGAATAATGGATCGAGTTCATGTCCGATTTCGTCTTGTAAACGCTGGAAAGCAAAAGCTCACGAGAAGAGCTAGCGGCGAGCGTGCAGCATGGCACGAAAAAAGGTTTGAGAGATAGATAGACAGATAGATAGATAGGGAGAGGCAAGCATGCAAGAAGAATAGTTAAGCAGATAAAGCATATATATATATATATATAGGAATCAATGTGATTGGGATTGTGTCATATCTATATCTACGTGTGCATTAGTGAATTCTATACACACACGGACACACAGTAATATTGTAAAACATGCAGAGGGCATAGAACGGTTGAGCAAGTGCACGCGTTCATAGTATGATTTTATTTTTAAGATTGAGGGTGGCGATATAAAACTAATTTTTCAAGAATAGGTTTATTTTTTTTTAAATTTCCTAAATCCCTTTTGCTTTTTTCTTCACACAATGATATTGCATTAGGTCAAAATAAGAAAAGAAAATAGAAATGAAATATTTAGTTTACATACCTTGATAATAATCATTAAATCTTCAATATCATGAATTGTATAACCAGAAAGACGAGCTGAACGAAGATTGCTGCTTAAAGTATTAATACGTTGAAGTAAATTTGCATGAGCTTGAGTAAAATCTTCTACTAATTGATTTAATTCTTGAGTTTGAGTACGACGTTGAATAAGCTATTCAAAATAATTTTTTTATATTATTCAATTAAATAGTCTAACTAAAAGTGTGAAGATATTTTATGATGATAAAAGAATTCTACTTCAAACAAAAAAAAATCTCCTATTACTTCTTCGAATTAAAAAATATAATTATGAAATTATTTTCTTTGTGGTAATATAATAATGAAATGGTCTCATCCCGTCAAATTGTTTAGAATGGTGATTTCACTGATGTATCTATTACAGGTTGAAATCCATTATTGGGTTATTCAATCTATCTGTCATATTTTCCTTTAAATTTTCAACCAAAAGTTTTTTTTTTTCTTTTGAGCAGGCAACAAAATCATGATAAAATTCAATCGTGATTACTAATATACCATCACAGATTATGTATTCTTCTATTTTCATTAAAAAAGTATTATAATATTAGCATGTACAAAGTTACATAGAGCGAGAAAAATGTATGTTGTTTTTAAGAAAACTAATTTTCATTCATACATATATTGTTGTATAGTCATAAAATCTGCATACCTTTGTTAATGATAGATTAGACATTGAATCTTCTTTAATCTACATTTTTAGATCAAACGAAATTTCTTCTATTCGAAATCTTTGTTCTCAAAGCTTATATTTAAATAAACTAAACAAACGGAAGTATTTATCTTTCGTTCTTGAAAACGAAAAAAAAACGTATATTTAAGATGTTACATTTAAAATATCTAAGGTTTCTCTTCTTTTCATTTTCTACAATGTATATTTCACTAAAATATACAAAATAATTTTGCTTTTAAAAAGCTTCTCTATTGTATAAAAGTAAATAATATTCATTTAAATAAAAATTTAGTTATAATAATTTAATAAAACTTACTTTATTTTCAATTGAATCAACTAAATTTTGTATACTACGACTTTCAACCGTAAAGAAAATAGCTCGATTTGTTGTTGAATCTGTTATTATTGTATTACTTTCTTCAACTAAACGATCAAGTAAACTACTCTCAGATTGTATTGTACGTAAATCAGTTATATAACGTTCAAGTTGAGTTTTTAATAAATCAATATCATGAATTTTTAATTGTTGTTTTTGTTGTAAATCATCATTAATTTGTTGTAATTTATTTCGAACTTCATTTGAACGTTTCATATGTTCTTCAAAACGTTTTAATAAATCAATACGTTTTTGTAAAATATTTTCATAACTAAAAAATTATTCAAATAATAAAAAAAGAAAATTTTATTTTAACTTACGTATTTAATCGTTGTCGATGATTTTCATAAGTATTTTGTATTGTTTGTAATTCAATTTTTGGTAAACCAGCAACTTCAAGTTCAGCTAATTCATGTCCTATTGTTGAAAGTAATGGTTGAATAGAATGTAATTGTTTTTGAATTTGTTGTAATCGTTGAAATGTTTGATTCCATGTTGATGTTTGTATTTGTCCATTATTTTCAATTTGTTCAGTTATATCACGTACATTACGTTCAAATGTTTCAAAACGATTATGAAAGGATTTACGAGATTCATATAAACGTTCAGTTTCACGAAGCTAGAAAGAAGAAAAAATAATAATTTTATTCAATATATTAATGATTAGAAAATCAGATGTATTAAATTAACGTTTTATTTTACTTATTTTGCTTTTTTTAAAATATGAAATGATACTTTATTCTTGATTATGTTAGATCATTCAAATATGTTATCGAATACTATTCATATTAGCAATGAAGATATACAGAATGATCTTATGACTTAATCAATGTTGAGAATTATGTATGAAGAATTTCGACTAAAAAACTGGATTTTTAAATAAGTATAAGGTATGATAGACAATTAGAAATTCAACACTGAATATTTTATTATTGCAGAATTGTTGAAATTAAGAGTCTTTTTTCATAGAAATCACAACGAAATTCTTTTTATTGTAATTAAATTAAGATAAAACATGAATTTTCTTAATTTGACTTATTTATCCGATAGGACTGAAATTATTTTACATTTACAAAATTCATCATATTCCTTGAAAATCTTCCTATTTACAATTGTCTAATTTTATATGTTACCATTTCAATTTCGGTTCTGAATCTTTACATATTTTTCTCACAAAAATGAAAGTAAAATTTAAAAAAACACTCAAATTTATCTCTTAAGTATTTGAAAGATAAAAATTTTCAGTCCAATTTGATAAACTCTGATAGATGTTGTAATATGGGTCAGATACAATCCGATAAAAAAAATCTAGATTTTCTTAACAACATCTTCGTAACTATTATATTTAATATAAATTTCAGCCTAATCGATTGTATCTTTTTTTCTATAAAATATTTTTTGTTTTTGATAACTTATAAGTGATTGACATGAAGAAACCTACTCTGACATGAATTGGCCACATTGTTTGACGATACACTTTCTATCACATCATCAAATGTTCAGTTTTTTTTTCTTATTACAATGTTGAACTCATTTATAAGAAGAAAAAAAAAAGAGAAAGAGAAAGACAAATCTTTCTTTTTTTTTTGCTTGTTATATCATCTTTTTTTTCTCATACATATAAATGACTTTTATTTAAAAATTTTCATCTTACTTTATCTGTAATACGTCGATTAAGTTGATTCCATCTTGTTTCAATTGATGTTTGTTCTTCATTAAGAATTCGTTGACCTTCTGATGAACTATATTGTCGTAAATCATGAAATTGTTTAATTAAACGATTAAAATTTGATGTATGATCACGAATATTTTCATCCAATAACTTCAATAAAATAAAAAACCAAAAAAAGATTATTTTTTATAAGTTTAATTTTATTTACTCGAAATTCATTAAGTAATGTATTAATTCGATTAAGATCCATTAATTTGTTAATATCAATTGAATTTGTAGAATTTATTCGTTGTTCCAATTCAGATAAAATTTGATCACGAAATGAATTTAATTCGGAATCAAATGCTAACCATGCACGATATTGTATATCATATCTTGATGTTAATTCATCAGATTTTCGTACAATATCAATCCAACGTGTTGATAAAGATTTTATTAAAGTTTTTAATTCATATTGATCATTTATATCATGTTCTTCATCAAGTAAATTATTATAAATAGTTAACATACGACGACGTTCTTCAAGAAATTCCTTCAAGAAAAATAAAAGAAAAAACCTAGAAGAAAACTTTTTTTTCATAGATTTTTTATTACTTTATGTTTATCAAGTAATTGTTTAGCATCATGTAAATCTAGAGCACCAGTTTGATCAAAACGTTTATTAATATGATATTCCCATTGTTCAATCCATGGTTGTAATTGTTGAATATAACGTTGTGATGCTTGAACATGTGTTCGACATTCAACGACTTGTTCTTCTTCACGATTAACTTTATTTGACGTTGTATCAGCAAATGTACGTAATTGATTTAAGCGACTTAATATATTTTGTAAATCTTTTGGTCGATAACGAAGAGATTCAAGATTTGAACCATCAGAATATAATATAGATAATGAATGTAAATGACCAGATAATTCAGTACGAATACGCTATAGAATAAATATTTATTTACATTATTTCTCATTTAAATTATTCCTTACACAAGATAATCTCTATTAATATTATTTAGACAATAATAAATTACGAACGTTAGTTATGGAATCTAATGAATTGCAAAAAAATAAGTTCTATACTTATCCTTCAAGATACCTTTTAGAATGTTTATTAGCAATATATTCTATTGTTTACGCATGCGAAATTTTTTTTTTTGTTTTGAAAGTTCTGTATTGATTCTTTTATGTATATTTTTTCATTTGTTAATAGTGTTAGTTAAAGTATTTAGATCTTAAATGAATTAAAATTTTTTATTATATTTACCTCTAATAATTGTTGTTTTTCTTCTAATGGTTTTTCATTAAACATTTTTCCATCAATGATTAATCCAATATCTTTAAATAATGTTTCTAAACGTTTAAGTTCATCATTAAATTTAATCCATTTATCATTATCACGTATTAAATCTTGTAAAATATCATCGATTATTCGTATTTTTTCAATTAAATCTTCTTGTACATTGTCATAATTTGTTTTAAGTATTTGTACATTTTCATAAGGTAATAAATTATTTGTTGATATTGTTTGTAAAATTTGTCCTATTTCTTCAACTAATGGTTTTAAATCTGTATAAGAATTTCGTAGACGCTAAATTAATAAATAGAAAAAGAATAGAAAAAGAAGTAATAGATGGCTTTTTTTTTTACTTTATAGTTGTCAATTTCATGTTGAAATGAAGTAATAGAATTTCGATTTGTATTTAATTGTGAAAGTTCATTATTTAATCGTTCTGTTTGTTGTTGATAACGATGTTTATTTGAATCAAAATGTTCCCAAAGTTCAAGTAAACGCTATAAATAAAACAAAAATAAATATTAAATACAAAAAAAAATAATTTTTATTTATTCTTTATTTTACTTTAAGTTTTCCTAATAAATCTTGTGCTGATTGAATTTTTTCATTATAAAGTTTTTGTATATTTTGTATATCTTGTTGAACATATTTTGGTACCATTGGTTCTCTTATAAGTTCATTTCCACGTACAATAAGTTCATTAACTTGTTGTGAAAGATTTTGTAAATTATTATAAATTTGTGTTTGATTTTGTAATGCAATACGAACATCAGATATATCACGAAAATGTACTGATGTATTTGTTATATTTATTAATGATGTATTTAATTGTAAATAATTTTCATGAATAATTTTAGCTGGAATAATAATATAACAATATTTTGATGTTTCATCAATTGATATACATAATTGTTTATAACGTGATAAAAGTGTATCAAGTCGTTGACGATAACGAGCTGGTTCACTTGTAGCTTGTTCTTCGATTAGATCATTTAAAATTAATGGTAATGATTTAGCATGATTAGATATTGTATCGATTTGTTGAAAATCATTCTGTTAAAAAAGAGAAATTTTTATTAATAGAAGTATATAGACGACTGTTAATAGATTCGAATATTTTATGAGAAAGTAAAGTGTTTTAAATTGAATAAATCGAAATCGAGAGGGTTTTTTTTATACTTAGATCTGACTAAAAGTTCTAAGACAATTAAGTAAAATATAAAGATAAAGAGATATTTTTAATTTTATTTTATCAAATGTTGAGAATAGTTGTCATTATTATTTATATCAAGTTCAATTCTTTCGATATAATTTGTTAAAAAATGTTGGTACTTTGGATACCGCACGAGCTAATCATGTTTCATTGATTTAATCCTTTAAACCACATTCGATCGATTTAGTTAACCAAAAATTACATAGTATCAAGCCTGATGAATATAACATTATCTTGATACCTTCTTCTATCATATAATTAATAATATTGAATGAGTATAAAGTCATCGATAATCATCGAGCTATTTTGTACATTTTGAACCTGATATCTATATTTGTTTCCTTATTTCATTAACAAAAGGCTTTGGTCAATTTTTACTATAATACTTGTAAGCTGAAGTCTTGTCTTTATCTACACTCAAGATTATTTGATTTAAAGAATATACCACACAAACTTTTGATTAAAATCTGTCTCTATAAATAGCAGTGTTAGATGATTTGTCTTCAACAAGCCAACTAGCATCAAATAATTTATGATGGATCTATCTAAAATAAATCCATATCCTATCATCGATAGTGCTAGAACAACAATGACATGATCGTACAAAATTTTGCCAAATTTTTGAAGCAAATGAAATATGATTTGCTCATGCGGTATCTAAATTACTTGGAAATTTTTTTGAAAAACACTTCAAAAAAACTTTTAACAAATGATTCGGAATGTATATTTTTATTGAATGCTCTTAGAACTTTTGGTCAAATCTAAGTATATTCCGTTTTGCAAGTCAAAGAAACTCGAAATGGTTATCATTTATTAGATATTCATTAATGAAGGAAATAGTTATGTTTTATGATCTTTGTAATATTTAAGTATAATAGAATGTTTTTTTCAAGGTATCAAATCAAGGGAGAAACGACAGATTCCCTCGAAGTACAATACATCTTATAGGGGTACCCATAATTCACCAACAGCTGTCTTATGAGGGTACTTATCAGCCATTATCGCCTATCCTGTGGGCTACCAATTACTTCTCGATAGCAGTTATATGTGGGTATCTATAAGTCCTTTTCTACTATTATATAAAAGTACCCTTAGACTCTCATGTTCTATTATATGGAGGTACCTTTAGGTCTTCAAGAAGCATCCTCTTGACTTTAGTCAGAGTATTAATCCGGAAAATGATTGTGTTTTTTTTGTGTCTTTTCACAGGGTGATAGTTCGATTCTACAGTCAAGGGACGGAGTGGATCGCCTTGATCCGAAGTAGTGGTATATAAATCATTATAGGAAAGGCATTCCACTATTTATTCATGTAAAAAGGCCCTCGTTGTTAATTAGTTTATAAAAATGTCGATAAGGTTGTCAGAAACTTTTGCTAGTAGTAAGGCTCATATATAGCTATGGATAAATGCTGAAGGGCAGGGTTCACGATTGATTATGAGAATGGGACGAATTGGGTACAAATTTTACAGAAACTCCACCATTTTCAGTGCACAAAATTGGTGTTGTTTTTGTTATGTTTCTTGCCGAAAATAGATGCATGTGTGCCATATTTCCTGTAGGGATTGCGAAGTTTGAGAGAAAATGCGGCGCATAATACGATCGAGTCTATGCGAGAAATATAGAAAAGAGGACTGTATTTTCTGCGAGATATTTGGCCTAAATAATCTGGACGTTGGGCAAGAATTTGGCAGAGATCATACCTCCTTTGATTTGGTTGTATCAAATTGACGTCTTTTTTATGATAGCGTAGTAATCAATTTCCTAGAGAGCACTGTCAATGCTCTTCAGAAAAGATTGGAGTTCGTTACGTGTAAGGCTTGCCATCCAGTAGTTCGGAACTTCTATTCAAAGTGTACAGTGAACAACGCACATAGTTCCTCAAGGCACATATACTACTACGATCCCGCTAACTATATGCCATAAGGAGCTATAGCTATCATTATGAGAGAGCCGTTAAAGACCGATGGGTGTCTCACTTGTATAGTTCTGCAGGAACTATGGGTACCTCTATATAATACCGCTTGATATTTTGTGGATGCCGGCATCGTATACGATTTGAGGAACCTACCTGTACTTCTCTATAATAGTCCTTGAGGACTTTTCGATACCTCTGTATAACAGACCTTGTGAACCTAAGGGCGCTTGCATTATACAGCACTTGAGTACCTAAGGATATTCTCATACTATAGGACTGAAGGGCATATGGGTACCTTCTCATACTATAGGACTGAAGGGCATATGGGTACCTTCTCATACTATAGGACTGAAGGGCATATGGGTACCTTCTCATATAGGACATCGAATTCAAGACCATTTTCATACAATAGGAGATGAGGACCTAAGGTTATCTGTAAAGAATCGGATATGAGAACTTAAGACTATCTTCAAATAATAGAAAACGAGAACCCAAGAGTATCTTCGCTCAGGCTCATATGCGTGAGCTATACATCTCTACCAGTTCCTGGGAGCAAAAGCTGTCACACATCTAGTGAAGACTTTAGATGTCATGGGCGCCTACGAAAAAGAAATACACACCTTCACCCTCACCCTCAAGTTCCTTGATGCGTTTTTTATTTCGTATAATTGATAAAGATACGGAGTGTTTATTTTTTCTGTTGAACTTGAAAAGTAACATTGAAAACTAATTATCAATAATCAAAATAGGAAAATTTCGTCTATTTTCTATTTTCATTATTTAAATTTTAACTGAATATAATTTTCAGTTTAACAAACTATTTTAATAAATCTTAACTAACCTTAAATTTATTAACGATTAATTTATATTGTTCCAAAGGTACTTCGGTATTTTGTGTATCACGCATAGATCGTTCAATGGTTGCCATCCATGTTTCAATGAGATGAAATCTAAATATATGAACAAACTCATTCATTAGAAATATGAATTTGTAAAATATAAAACGAACAACAATGCGTCAGGATAATGAACCGTCGTAGAATTAGATTTTAGAAATTTATTCATGTTAAATTATTCGAGATACTTTGAAAAAATCAGTTAAAGAGATCTTTGTTGAGAAGATTTATCAATAAAAATATACTAATGAAAAAATATTTTCATATTTGAATGAGATGCTCAAAATTATATCAATAAGAATTAAATTCTTTCAGAGAATCTGAAGATGATGATAAGACAAATTCGTTTTGGGGTTTTGTAAAATCTCTAGATAATCAGTTTTTAGCAGGCGAATTTTTGAAATTGGATCTTCCTGGAAACTTTTTATTAGAGATGCGACTTGTGGCATGGGTTCTATCTTAAAAGTTTTTCTCATATGACTAGAGAGATATCTACTATTTATTTTTTACTAAATTAATTAAATCATTTTAATTAGATAACAGTAGAAAGAGTCAACAATTTTAAATAGACTCATGCTGAAAGGGTTTTTTCAAAGAACCATTCGCTCGGAAAAAAATTGAAGTCAAATGAAGAAGGGACGTATATCCCGTTTTGCCAAAAATTACCCATATATATATATATAGAACGATTATTACATAAAGAATTATTCTCTTAATATTTGTTAAATTTCTTCTCTAGCTAGCTGTAAAAAAAAATAGTTTTGATAATGATGACAGGCCAACGAAAATTTATCATAGCTGAAATAGAATGATTTCAAAATGAACAGTTAATTTGTGAATAAAAATAACTAAAAGTGCCAGTTCTATCAATTTGTCATACTATTTTCATCAACCTGACACAATTCGAACAAAAGTGAATATCTTAAAGGAAACGTAGCATCTGCTTTAGAAGTGAACGACGTCAATCAGAAAATTATCTACAGAATAAGGCGCATACTGTTCGCACCTTATAAAAAACTTGACTACTTCTTTCATAAAATAATGCCAAAGAATCAACTATAACTGCTTTATAGAAAACAGATAGACTAATCTTGTTAACTAGCTAATAGCAGAATATTGTCAAACATAATATACAAAACAATTTTCCTGCATTCTCACTGAAATAAAACATTGACAATTGAATAAAAACGTTCTGTCAAAGTACAAGAATTACATTACAAACTTAATTTTCCTGTACAACTGCATTTGATCCAAAAAAAACTCATAAGAGGATAATTCTTTACGGGCTACTCATTATATGTATCTTAAAAAATAAAAACAAAAAAGATTTACTTCTCTTCAAATTCTTGCCATTTCTTTGGTATAGTTTGAAGTTTTCTTTTAACATTATCAATTTTTTCTTGCATATGTGACCAATAATTATTTAATTTAACCGTACGTTGATCAATTTGTTCATTTTCATGTTTAACTAATGTTTGTCCTTGTTCTTTTATACGAATATCATTTGCATATGTATGTAAATCTTTCATATGTATTTCCATAGTTGGATGAAAATTATTTAATTGAAAATGTTCATTATGACGTCTTAAAATTTCTGCTGTATCATGTTGACGTTCTAATTGTTTAAGTTCATCATTAAGTTCATTATCTGCTTGTTCTAATTCTTTAACAATTATATTTTCAATACATTCAAATTGTAAACGTAATAAACGTATTGGTGCATAACATACAATTGTTTTCCATTTTAATTCAAGTGTATCCATTAAATATTGAATTTCTTTTTGTTCAGTTTTATCTCGTATATGTAATAATTCTCGTCCAGATTTTGTAAAACCATGTAAAATTTCATCATTATTTAATGCTTGAAAAAATTCTTTATGTTTACGAATAAGATATGCATAATCATCATGTTTTTCTTTAACAATATTTTGTGCTTGTTCTATCCATTCTTCTAAATTTTTTAAACGTTGATGAAAATCTTTCCATAATTGTAAATGTTGATTAAATTCTTTTTCCCAATAAATTACTTGATTATTTATTTGCTAAAATTGGAAAAAAAAATAAGAATTATTTAAAAACAAAAAAAGAAATGTTTTTATACATCAAATGTATCCAATAACTGTCGATATTGTTCATCAATGGGAGTAAAATCAATTGGTATTAAATTTTCATTAGATTTTTTCATAGTTATAATTAATTTTCCTTGATTATCAATTAATGTTTGATAATAACCAATTTCAGAAAAGAAATTCTTTAAAAATAAAACAAAAAATATTTGATAAAAAAAAAATAAATTAATAAATTCTTACACGATGTTGTTCAAGAAAATCTTCAATACGTTTTACAGGTACTTGAATTGAATATCGATTAATTAATTGTTTAGCTTCATTTAACCATTGATGACATTTTTGTAAATTATCTTCAAATTTTTGTAAATGTCCAAGTATAGTTTTATTTCGTTTTAATGTTAATGGTAAATGTTCTTGTATATGACGTAATTTATCATGACATGTTTGTAATGATGAATTCATTTCATTTGTTTCACCACTTTCACGTGCTATTGCTTGACTTAATTTCTTTAATGCTTGAACATTTTCATTAAGCATATCAATTCCTGATTGAGCTTTCTAGAAATAAAATATTAATAATTAAATAAAGAAGAAATTTTTTTTTTTTATTGACTTACATAAAGACGATTTTCTTGTTCTTTAAGTGCTTTTGTTGTACATGGTAAATAATCTTGTATTTCTCGATCAATTTTATCTAATGTATCTAAGATATTTGAACGAGCTGAATAAAATTCATCACGTTTCTTTTTTATTGATTCATCATGTTCAAATTGTTGAACAGAATCAGTTATTTCTTTCCATCGTCGATTTATAAATAATAATTTTTGACGTAAATTTTCAACAATTTCATCATCACATACAGATATTAAATATTCGATTGCTATATGAAGTTTTTCATGAATTTGTATCCAATGATTTAGATTTGCAAAATAATTCTATTATATAATATATGTATAAAATTTCTTTTAATAAGAATTTCAATGTAAAAAAAAAAAAAGAAAACATATATTTTAAGATTTTTAGATTATGATTAATATTTGAATTCGTTTGAATAAATATTGTTGATGAGAATGACTTAAAACAACATTAACACTTTTAATAGCATTTGTTCTTCATCTGTAAGAATACCTGAAAGCCTTGAAATTGTAAGTATTCTTTATAGTATTTCCTATGCTTATAGATTTAACATAGAATACTTAAGTTTGCATTTCTTCTACTTCAATAAACTGATACATAACATGAATATTACAAATATCTCATATTTAAACGCCAATATAGTCTTTTCATAAATGAATAATTACGAAATATTAAGATTTATAGAATTTTATCGTTTTCTCTTAAAACTAAATGATTATAAAGTCTACAAATTAATAACTGATTATTAAAAGATCCTCAAGTATCTAAATAAATAAATAAAATCTCCATATCACAAATTTTAAACAAGTTTTTAAGTTGAAATAGTGAAGGATAAGAATAAAGATATGTCATTAATAAAACGAAAAGATATAACTTCAGAATTTTGATCAAGAAAGAAATTGCTATAAATTCATCGATTATTAAGATTTATATGTTCAATATTAAATATTGTCATTAATTCTTCAAATATCTAAATTTTATACGTATTCTTCTCAATGAAATTTTATTGACATAATTTATTTCAAGGATAAAATTATATTTAAAATACAATAAACTTACAAGTTTTTCTTCGGATGATGATCGTCGAAGAATTTGTCCACCTTCATCTAACCATTTATTTAATTGATCATATGAATTATGATAAATTTTCCAATTATTTATTGTTTCTTGTAATATATGTTCTTTTGATTTAAGATCAAGAGATATACTTTTTAATGTTTTACGAATTTGTTCACAATATGCAGTAAATTCTTTTGATGTTCGATCATCTTTTATTTAAATTTGAAAAAGAATAAATTATTTTTAATAAATTTAAATAAAAAATTTTTTGTTTTTTTGTGATACCTTTTTTTCCTAATTGACTATAACTTTGTGCTTTACGAGTTAATTCTGGTAGAAGATTTTCAATCGTTACAATAAATTTTTCATTCTGAATTTTTCTCTAAATAATCAAAAAGAAATATTTTATTTATTAAATATTTCTATTTATCTTTTTATACTTTATATTCATTATATAATTGTTCTGTTTGATTCATATCACCTTGTTTTTTATTTAAAATTTTTGTTAAATTTTCTAATTGAACAAAATATATTTGTACTTGCCAATGTATTAATTCAAAATCTAAATAACGTCCACGTTCTTCACTAGTATTCATTATAATATTAAGACGTTCATCTAAATTTGTTATATGTTCTACTGCTACTTGTTGATTAATAATTGATGGATCACGTTTTAAATGTTGAAATCTTGTTGAAGTTATTTCTTTATCTCGAAAAATTGCCTAAAAAGATGAAGAAGAAATTTTATTTCAATAAATATATATATATATATATATATATATATAAGAAAATTTTTACATCATGTTCATCATAAAGATGATTAAAACGTTGAAGATTTTCTTCAGGTATTAATTTTGATGGATCAAAATTTAATCCACGTGCTAAAAATTCTTCAGCTCGATTTATCCATTCAGCAATTTGACGAAGATCACCTGGAAGATTCATATCTAATTTATATCGCCATTGATTCATTCTATAAGAATGAAAAAAGAAAAGAAAAAGAAAAAATAAAAGATTTGTTTAATAAAAAATGAAAAAATTTATATGTCTACCTGAGTGTAAGGTCGTCAAATAAATCTTTTAATTCTTTCAACTTTTCACCGGGAAAATGTGGAGATTTGGATTCTTTGCGTTCGAATGCCTTCCATTGCTTTTGCTTTTCAATAAATTCTTTTACTTGTTTCGCATACTCCTGTTTAAATGAGAAAAGAAATATTTTTTCTAGATGTGTCTAATTGTGGTTTGTTTGTTATTCGGTAGCACTTTTTTTACTCTACTATTGCTTCATTCAGACATTCATTTTTGTGCTTTTATACCTTTCGTATTCATTTTCTCCCTCTCTCTATCTCGCTACCTATGAACGGTAAAGACAAACATACACACACACACAGAATGAATAGTTACTTTATATTCAGCTTGAAAGTCTGTGATAGGTGCTTGAATAACGTGCGTTAAACGTTGTCGAGTGTCTGCTAACCAACGAAGAAGTTCACCATGTTCTTTATTTATTGATCCGAAAGGCTAAAAGAGAGAGAGAGTTTTTTAAACAAACTTTCACATGGACAAATACACACACACACATACCAAATCGGGAAATCGACGAGAGAATTGAGCTATATAAGTCATAATCGATTTTTCGTCTGGTTTGCTTACATCAACATCTATGAAAGAAAGACAAAAGTATAAGTATGTGATGTTTGTTTTATAATATTAAATTTGAATTCTTTTCATTAACCGTTCACCTTTTTTTGTTAGCATATCAAATAAGTTCACTCACAAATGCATTTATTCTTTCTTTCAAAATTTTACGTCTGTTATTTTAATATATAAGAAATGAATCTTAATATATGACAAACCTTCGGCATCAATTAAACGTGGTACACCAAGATGTTGTTCAGCAACAATGAATGCATTTTCTAATCGTTCACGAACATCCATACGTACAACACGTCGTAAATCGATTAATTCAGGTCGAATTGAATGAATCAATGCATTAAAAGCAAGACCATCACGCCAACTAGATGTAAAATCTCGTACATCCAAACCATCAAGTTTTCTAATAAAAATAAAAATAACATAAAAATTATTTTCTATTTAAAATAAAATTTTTCAACAGGGAACGAAGAAGGAAGAAGAAGGATATAGAGCATGCTCATGCAATTTAATATATTATCTCACCGAAGTAGATCAGATGATGAATGAAATCTAAATTTATATTTATAGAGAAAAAAATATTCACAAAAGAAAAATGAGCCAAAAGATGTAATGAAATTTGTAAATAACCTACCCTGATGTCTTTTTTCGAACCCAATCAAGTAGAGCATCTTTAGCTTTAATACGATGATCTTTTGAATCTTCATCAAACATACTTGAATCTTCAATCTTTAAATACAAAAACATTGAATCGCAATATATACGTTCAAAAAAAAATAAGTTTTAATTTTAAGTTATTTATAATTACAAAGATTTAAGTATCTTCATCCTGTTTCCATCAAAAAGAATAGAGTTTTTAATTTCGCATGATTAGTGTTGTCAAACACTTTTATTATTGATTTTATTTGAAGAGTTAAAAAGTGTTATAATTCTATATTCTAATAGCTTATTTGAAAAATTCATCGAGACTATTTTTAGCCATTTATAAATAAATGTTTATGCTTGGAAATAAAATACTATGTTTTTCAATTATTTCTGTGTTGCATTTGGAAAAAAAAATAAGACTTTGTGATTCTTCATGTGTTTTCCTAACACTGAAAAATAATTATTAATTCATTCCATTAAAACAGTTAGTCTAGCAAAACCGAATTAATATTTTAAAGTCTCGTGATATTTTAATACAAAAAAAATATTTTCTATTTCACATAATGCAAGTATACTTTCAGTTCTCATGAGAAGAAAAGAAAGTTTTTTAGCAATTGAAAATCAGCATTAAATATCCATTTCTACTAGAAATCTGAAGGTCTACGTGTTCGCAGACATAATTCTGGACGTTTTCTCATTAATATCTATCACTTTCTTTGTAAAATTGTAGCCCAAATGTGTTCACTGTAATCGAATAACTGAGTATCTGAACCATGATACATTCATCGACCTTCTGATTGCGAGGAAACTATCTAACTGTTTTCAAGCTTTTAACTTCATCTTTTGGCTGCAGGTAAGTCTCAGTAAGACTAGGACAATCTTGGAAGCGTTCGTACTTATGGGTCTTCTCTCTTGAAATGTACTTTTAATAATGCTGTAAAAAAAATTATTTTTTTTCATTTTTTTTAAATTATGATGTTTTTATAAATTCTACTAGCTTAAAATTTAACGTATATTAGAAAAATAGTTCAATTATAGACTTTGGATTATTCAAATTTGAAGTTTTTAACTATATGAGATCTTCAAATACTAAAATTTCCGTATTCAGAGATTTAATTTTTTACAATTCCTTTAATATATTAGAAGCACAAAAAAAGCAATACGAAATGGTTTGCTGCGTATGTGGAAAAAAGTAACTTCGATAGTAGTAACAATTACTATAATTCGATATTTTAAATGTTAGAAAAACCATGAATTAAAGATTACTGCAATCAATAAATTATTATTCAAACCGACTATATTAACACCACTTTAAACTTATTTACATGACGAACAAGATACATATTTTAGAAATAAAAAAAAATTGTATTTTCAAGTTATTGCTTAGAACATATCCCGGAAATGACGAGCTACAAGTAAACATACTTTAGAATATTATTAGCCTTGTCAAGGTCTATCTACAGCCAAAATATGTCGCCAAAAACTTGAAAACAATCAGGATATTTTCTATTTTAGATTTTATGAAAATGTTACTAGAATATAGTATTTTACTTCTATAATTTTACAATATATTGTACTAATTAACAGAAATAAGTATCAATAAATTTTATTCCGCTATTATTAATCTGACATTACAGAATAGACTTTCAAGCATACATTATTACCAAAAACTTTTTCAACAAATTGCAGATGAATACATCAGAATTAATACAAACAATATATTTTTTTGAAATATGTATTTTCTGTGAGTCTTCTTCTAATAGATGAATCATACAACTTAAAATGTGAAAAATAAATATACTCTTCTTAAGGCTCAATTTTTTTCATGTACAAATTTCAAAATTTGGCTTATTTTAATATCAAAGAATGTATTTTAAAGAACTTTACTATAAATTTTCTAATAATCCAACATTTTTTACCTGATAGCATAAAATTAACATCCAAATTAAACCCAAGATAATAGTTGGCTTTCCATCAACAATATCAAGTGGACGAATATTAACTAATTTAATCTTTTATCAAAAATAAAAAAGAAAAAAAATATTAATTCAATAATTCTTTATAATTTCAAAATCATTACTTTTCGACTTTCAAGAAATTTCAATACATTACTAACATTACTGACAAAATGAGCTCGTTTATTACCTCGTTCCATTGGCTATAAATAAAAATCAGAAAAAAAAGTTTAATTAAAATCTATTTTTTTTTTATCTAATTTACTATTGTTTGTCCGGAAAGAACTTCTATTAATCCAATAAGTTTTGTTCCATCTTTTAAATCTTCGAAAAGATCATTAATATAATATGCTGGTTCATGTAATGATAAATAAATATTAACCCATTTGGTAAATGTTTTCTTTTGAACACGCTCTTGTTCATCTAATCAAACAAAAACATCATATTATACAATCTTAACTCAGATTTCATTTCAACAAACTTTTTTTTTACATAATTCAAAAAAGAAAAAAAGGAAAGAAAAGAAACAGAACAAATTCTTTCAATTTTCATGTATATCAAATGAATATAATATGTAACTATCAATCATATGGAATCAACTAGAAGACTTCTTGATTATAAATATGTCTTACTTTGAAGTGAATGTATACTTAATTCCAATTCACTACGGCTTGAAATTGATCGCGGACTAACAACACTTGTTTCTGGAATAATACCTGATACTCGAGATGCTGTTGGTGAAAAAAGTGATCGAGTTGGACTAGTCATTTTCTTCTATAATCTTAAATAAATTGAAATTAAGTTTCAATAAAAATTGAAAAATTTAATAAAAATTTTTATTTAGAAAAAAAAAGGAAAATACAACATTTATTTATTGAAAAGAACAATGAAATGAAAAAGAATTGTTGTTTAATAATAAAATAAAAGAAAAAGAAAATCATATATATATTTATTTATTCCGAACATTGTAGTTGTGCATCATTGACAACATCTCAAAAAATGAACACATACATACATACCACATTCTTTCTCTTTTTCTTTCTTCTATTCCTTTTCCTCACTCACTCTCTCTCTCTCTCTCTCTTTTTCTCTTGTTACAACTAATTGAAAAAAAATTTCAAAATTGACTTTCGAGGTGTATGTATAGTATGCTGTTGTGTACGATCAAAAAAACATATCCATCATTTGGCTTCTTCACAAGACAAGGTGAAATTTATACTCAATATGAGTATGTTAAAGAAGTTGGAGAAGAAAGTGAGAGACGACGAAGAGTATTACATCTATTGAACTTTCTGTTTTCTCTTCTTGTTTCATTTTCTATCGTCGTTAATTCTATCATGCACAGTTAACAATCAGCTTTTTTTTTTCAATGTCACGCGAACTATATGATTCAATCCTTTACATAGATTTCTATAAATATGACATGCACTTTTCTCACTCATTTGTATATGACTTATCTCTCATCTGTATCCAATAAGATGAAAGAAATAATTTATCTTTCTTTTTTTTTTTTATGTATAATAATTCAAATATATACAAAAGATTTCCTCTTCTCTTTTGATTATGTCTACTCGGCTCTATCAAATACATATACGAACAAAAAAAAATTCGTTTCTATTACATTCCAACGACAAATACAAAAGGTAAAACACTTGACAATTCAAGTGTATGCGTGTGTGGTTTTTTAATGTTGTATCTCTCCCTTTCTTACTTGTTCACAATAATGGAAGAAGAAAAGAAAATGAGAATTGCAGTTAAAAGCATACATATATATATATATATATATATATTATTTTTTTCACTTTATATTCTTTATATAATAAATGATTGAAAAGAAAATGAAACAAAATAAAAAGAATTGATTATTAATTTTCACATAGCCGACAGAGAGACAGAAGAACATAAAAAAAATACAAGAATTTTTTTAATATTTTTTTTGTTTTCTATCAACAAAATAGAAATTTATTGTTATTTAATATTAAATCAATATAAAGTGTCATTATGAACGAGAATTTAAAATTAGAACAATACTTAAAATAGTATCAATTGTTTTTTGAAAGACAATATTGTGAGAAAAAAAAACGTATATTTGATCTATATAAATGTTTATTGATAGATAAACTAATCATTTAATATAATAGTTCGATAAAATAATTCTTTTGAATATAAATTAAGAGAAAAGAAAAGATTCGAATAACGAAACTATGATTGTCATGTTTTTATTCAATTGGTTCGATTATGATATTCTCCATACAGCTGTTTATCACTAATCATTTTTCAAGGTTTTAAACAACAAAATCTTTTAAAATAAAATAGAATCTCAACTTTCAAATGACATATAAATCAAACTATATTTATTTCTATGAGAAATTTGAATAATACTTAAACAATAATTCAATGATATTGCATTATCTGTTGAATATTTAAAAACTGAGAAAGAATATAGTTGTTTTTAAAAGTTTTTTTTAATAAAAATTATTGAAACAATTTATTTCGAATATCCCAGCAGAAATATTATTGATATGACACTAATAATTGCGTAAACAACAGATCTAATATCTATTAATTCTCATTCACATATGGGTAAGATTCGAAAGGATTTTTTTAAGAACAGAAATTAAATCAATTGAATGCATTAAATATTCAACTTCAGAGTTATTGAAAATTAATGAATAGTTTAACAAAAATGATAGTGTCAATATTTTAAATTTTACATTCAATATCATCTTAAGAGTGCAATGTATTCAAAACCAATCAAATCATTAATCTTTTTTTTTCGTTAAATATGTTCTTTTGTCAAATAGTAAATAATGAATCTTTTTGTATACAAATATAGATTCAATCAAGTCTATCAAATAAGAAAACGTTTATTAATACTGACATGACAATTCAATATACATCACCTATTATTCCATTTTTGTGAAATATAGATACTCTTAGAAATGTATAATTCGTAAGAAAATCGGAAATATTTTCATTGATATTCAAATAGTTTTTTTCAATCATAATGTATGTACACTTACCAGAATTACAAACAACATAAGCGAGTTATCCTTCCATTTCTATAGTACCTGTGTAATTTCATGTAGATTTTATTATGTGGTCAAAATATTTTTTTTTAAATTCTATCAGAAATATTTTTAACTAGATAAAAGTATACTATCGTCAAATAATTCAGTAAAAAAATTATTAAACATAATATATCATAATGCAAAATCTTTACACTGTAAATTTCAACACTCATGTTTTACTTCACAATACTTCTTTTGTTATAAATGACTTTGAAGAATGTATTTCTTTTTTCTTTTATCAACGGTGTTCCATAACAAAACCGATCAAAGGTTTGTTTTATTTCAAAACACAAAAAACAGAAAACCGAAAAAAAAAACAATAACAAAAAATTTAAAAACAATGTTTTTATTACTGTTTTTAATTATTGAAATAATCTTGTAATGATTCACCTAATGTTGATTCCATATCAACAATAACACGATGGCATGTTTTTTCAACTTCATCATTTGGATCTTTAAAAAAAGAAAAAGAAAGAAGAAAACAAATCGAAATTATTTTTGTTTTATTTCTTTTCATACCTTCCATTAATTCAGCCATAAATGGTATAGCTTCTGGTAAAAGTATTTGATAATTCATTCCTAATTTTCTTGAAAGTTCTTGTAAAACATTTAAAGTTACTAAACGAACTTTTGATAAATCTGATCTTGTTTTTAATAAAATTTGATAATGAATTTGTCGCCATAATGATTCTTCTTTTGTTGCTGATGTTAAATTAACAATACATGGTAAAACATATTGTTGAATCCATTGAATATAATCATCTCTTGATAGAAAATTTTCTAACTAAATATATTCATTCATATCAATTATAATAAATATATACAAAAATAAAAAGAAATTTACTTGATCAACAACTGGCATCATAAGTAATTGAAAACGTTCATCGGTTATAAATCCTACACTATCAAATAAACATAAATTTGATATTGTACCTAATATACCATTAATTAATTCAATATGATTTTCTTCAGCATATTTTTTACGAAAATTTATTTGAAATTCATTTTTTGTATCATTAGTTTTAGATGAATTTAATTGATTAAGAATATTTGCTGAATGTTGTATAATATGACCAGCAAATAATGTAAATAAACCTTTTAATTTTTTTGAAAGTCTATTATATATAAAAATATATTTTGAAAAAATAAATAAATAAAAAGAATTTTCTTACATAAATGTTAAACGATAAAATGTTAATGTATATTCAGGTGGTGGTTCATTATAAACAGCCCATTCATATATTGTATAAAATAATGGTCGAAATGTTTCTTCAGATAAACGCATAACAAGTTCAGCAAAACAATCAAATATATAATCTTCATATATATTCATTTGATTTGGTTGCATTTTTTTCATATGTGTTGTACGTAATGTAAATAATTTAAGAAATAATTGTTTTAATAATGAATAATTCGTACTTAAATCATCTAATGTTGATATTGATAATGATTGTTTTAATAATGTCATTAATGGTTCAAGATCATTTAATATAAATTCATTTTTATCAATAACATCATATAATATTGGAAATAAAAGACGATGTGGAACATGTAATGCTATATGAGACCACATTGTTCTTAAACGTTGATCGTTTGTTGATAATGGATGTGTTAATAATGTACATGTCTAAAATAAAA